>VUYV01000050.1:4093438-4197238 GCA_008711295.1 Anarhynchus alexandrinus | reverse complement strand
GCGCACCGGCCCCGGGGCCGCGCCCGCCGCGGACCTTGGACAGAGCCTCGCCGGCCGACGGCACGGCCCCGGGCCGGCATCCTTCCATCCCTCCATTCCTCCATCCCTCCCTCCATCCCTTCCGGAGGCGGAGAGCCGCCGGCTCCTTACCCAGCTCCTTCATATACTCCTCGAAGCCCTCGCTGGAGACGAGGCACCATTTGCCTAAAAACGCATCGATGGCCATGGCGGCGGCGGCGGCGGCGCTGCGGCTCGGGCTGGCGGTGTCCCCAGGAAAGCGCGGAGGCAGGAGGACGGGCTGCAGCGGGGGCCGCGGCCGCCTTTATAGCGGGGCCGGCGACATGTGCCGCCGGGGAGAGCCAATGGGGCGCCNTATACACACACACACACACACACCACCCCCTGTCTGCATCCCCGGGCCGGCACGCTGCGCCCAGGAAACGGTGGGACACTGCCGCAGCCATCCCGCCAAGGGATGTTGCAGCCTTAAATGCTTTTTGGGACACAAACACCAGCCGGCACCCAACGCCGCCAAAAAGTCCAGCACGCTGTGCTCTGGCACCCATGGGGCCCAAAACCAGTCTCTGGGATTTTGGTTCCAGGGAATTTTTTTAAAGTCTGGGGCACTGGATCCTAAATTATACCATTTATTACATATCATGCTTTTAATTTTAATTCAGGAATAGACAAGCATAGGGCATGGTATGGCCCAGAGACAGAGCCATAAGGAGTCAGCATCCCCAAAGAGTTTATTGGGTTTGATTGCAGGCCTCCCCAGCATGTCCCCAAGTCCCGCTGCTATGTCACCTATTATGGAACTACAGCGATCCATAGCGTGCTGCGACCTGGGAGCAGACCCGTTACACACGCGCAGTGACCAGGTAGCAAACAAGCTCAATCCAAATCCAGAACTAACGCAGGCACCTGCAGTACACAGGAAAAATCAAAGCCTGAATGCCACCTCATGCTTCAGCACTGGGAAACCGCAGATTTGGTACCTTGGGTTTAGTCCATATTGGACTGCGATACCCTAATTCCTACTTCTTAAAGGAAAACACAGCAGCTGCCGTTACTGCACACTGGCACAGAAGTACCATCATAAAATATACACTGTTTCCAGGACCCGTGAGCTTTGGGCCAATCTTTTGGCAAATTCTGTCAAGTGAGCAGAGAGATTTACTGTCATGTTCTGTGAGAAAGCTGCTGTTTCTAAGTCACAACAGAAACCCCGATTCCAATGGATCCAACATCAGGGTTACACCAATCTCTGCCTCTTTTGGCCTTGTATCAGACTGGATGGAACCCACAGCTACTTTCTCCTGACCAGGAAAATAAAAATCCGAGGATACACCTAGTGCCTGGAGTTTTTTGACGGAGTAGCCGTGGCTATGTTTCCCTGCGAGTACTTTTGTGGAGGAGTTTTGAGATGGAGGTGTCAAAACCAGAGAAGACAGCAAGGTCCCTGTGCTGCTTCCAGCATTTCACAACACGAGAAGGTGCCGTGAATCCAAATGTTTTGGTGCAAGGAGGGCGCTTCCCTTTACGCTTTGCGGTGATGCAACTTAGTAGAGCTAAACTGAATCGTTTTGAAGGTCCAATACTTTCTAGAAAAGGTCAGATTTGTCACACGCTAAGTAATCAGCTCATTTTTCAACTGAGATTTTTTTAAAAATCCTTCTGTTTAGCTATCCTTCCCGACTGAGCTGCCTTTAATTACCTTCCACTTCTCTGACTACATGCTTGCTTTTAATATGCAAACAACACTATAGCGTCTGCTCATAAGGCAGCAAGCCACATTGCTTTTTTTTTTGTCATTAATTAGTTACATCGAAACACAAGACTTTCAACTTCCTTCCACTTTTATCTTTTTTTTTTTTTTGGTCTTGCACAAGAGACTTCGGAATAAATTTTAAATTAGGCTGATGTTTACTACCTAATTCATGGTAGTGGAACCAAAATGCCGTCCGTCCTGCAGTTTTTTTCCGGTTGTTTACAGAAAGGATAACTGAAAAGCAATTAGATTAGGGATCAAACAGAATCATCCTTTAGGAATTAGGAAGTCTTCAGTCTTGTAAAACGGGGACAATTTCTAGAAATAGAAATGGTTGGCTTTACTCCACATATGCTAGCAAAGAATTTAGGATCCACATTTCTGCAGTGCTGCCTGCAGATGGCTCATGATACACAAATAGTGTTCAGGTATAAGTGCTGATAATGCAGCAGCAGATGTAAAATCCACTATTTCCATCTAGTGGTGAGGCAGTATTCCTGGATCTGAAGTATATGGAGATCCAGCTACCGACCTGTGCAGAATGTTGCTACGTTTTTGAATCCTCCCACACGTCATTTGGTTTGATTTATTCTCCTTACAAATTTTTCAGGTCTAGCCACATAAGTTCATATAAGATGTAACAAGAAAAGAGAACCTTACCTCTCTTTTCTGAAATGCAGTTAGGATACAGTGAAAAACCTCTCTCAACTTTTGCAAAAATCTAATGCTTTGCAATTAATCCAGTGATATGGATTACTGGCAGCGATACTGCCAATGCTACACCTCAAACCTTCTTTGAAACAGGACAGCACTGAAATTTGTGGTATCTCACACAGCAAGTAAAGTAACTAGAGGGAGCAGAGTTGTATCCTTCTGGGTAAGGTGCAAGTGGACTGCACTACAAAATATGTTATTTTTTACTGTGACAATACGGTATATCTATTGGTCAAATATGGCTCCTACTTTGGGAGCCAAAATAAAATGGTTGGATATTCAGAGATGCTTGGGCCACAGGGATCCAACTGTGTAAATCCCAATTCCTGCCTGGTTTAAGGCTGACATCAGTCAGCTGCGTTTTGTGTGTTTAGTCTCCTCTTCTCTCTAGATACACTCAAAATGAAGCAGCAAATACATGTATTCACATGGAAAGAGTTGAATTCCTATGCTGCATCTTAGTGTTTCAGCGCAGACAGCTGAAGGTCTCTGAAGTTTTCCTCATTTCCACGTTAGACTATACATTGTCCAAGAGAATGAGAATCACATTTATAATGAGAACTGTAAATTTTTCCGTGGAAATTAGCTGCACGGAAAGCACGTAGCCACAGTTCGGAGCAACCACCACCTTGGCAGCTTGGACCTGCCAGAGCGAATTTTTTCCCGAGGTAGTCAAGCCCTTGTGTCCCGTAGGAGGGGAGGATATTACAGCCCTTCATTACCAAGTGCAAAGCAAAGGACCAAGGCAAAAGCGTACTCTGGGACCTTCGTTCTACTCCTTTGGGCAAGCGTGCACCGTGCAGTGATGCTTCATCTGACGTGAGAGTTGGGGAGCTGTGGCCAGCAGTGTTTGAGGTTTCTCTTCACGTAGCCGTAGCATTACCTATTGCATGCAAGCCAAGCCATATTTTGTCTTTTGGAGTCATAATACCTGCTGCTTGGGCAGGGCAGAGCACCACCTCCTCGTCTGCACCATATCGCTGATCAGGTTGCATAGGAGGTGTAACTTTTTCTCTAGACCTTTACTCATTAAAATGCCCATATGTTTAATTTGGAAGGAAGCCAATCTGATAGCGCTATACTTTGCTTTACCGTGTAAAAGGGAGGATCTCGCTTTCCTTCTAGTACATAGACATACCGTGTATATATAGCACCTTCTGTAAGTGGTAGGCTTCTCCTAGACAAGATTACCTCTCAAAAAAGCCTTAAAAAATTGCCAGGTAAATTGGACACCACAGCCCAAATCTTACTCGTCAGCCTGTCCCTAGTTGTGAAAAAAATTAAAGCAGTCCATGAATAATAGTTACTCACCTCCAAGGCATGGATGAGAAAAATTGCATAGGCAGCACAGCTTTGTTTCTGTTTCCTTGTTGTACAAGTGTGGTTTTCCCTTCCCAGCCATGTCATCACTGGGCAGACATGATGAAACACGTGCTATGGTTGCATAGCTGGCCTAGGTAAGCTTTACTCCAGCTCAGGAGCTCTTTGCTTGGGCAATACCAGACCAGGGATTATGAAGCAACACATGAACCTACAAGTTCTCATTTGTACGTCAATATGCACACAAGATCTTCTAGCGTATCGGCATGTTATTACCTCTGAGCTAAAAGAGCTGGGCATAGCTTGTGTTTTATCAATGAGCTTTGTGCGCTACATCTCGGTTTTCAAGTCAAAACAAAGCCATCTTACTCTCCAGCTTAGCTTAGTCTAAGGAGCATGGGTCCAAGGACTCCTTGCTCTGGATCTGGCCAAGGCTGCATCTGCTGTGGGTGGCCGGCTGTGGAGGACGGGCAGGCTCAAGCGTGCCCGCGTTCGGTGCTGAGCCCCGATCCTTGCTGATGCCACAGAGCATTACTATAATGCAATTAACACGCCGGCAACCTCAGCGTATGTCCTGTACGCTGTCAGCAGCATGTTCAAAGCAAGTTTAAAGGGAAATGCTTACACCGAGGGCAAAGTTTACTGCGGCAATGGTGTGACAGCCCACCGGTTGTACCCTGCCTCAGTGACAGGAGAGAAAGCTCCAGAGCCTGCGGTGACCAGAAAGAGCACTCCAGGCTTCATTTTCCTCATTCCAGACAAAAATGACCTGATGTCAGTTCCAGCCCAGCTCACAGTGACTGCAGATATATGAGCTTGTGTCTAACTATGGAAGCTTTGAAAAACCCTCGTTATTTAGCAGCAGTATCTACCCTGAATAGCAAATGTCCTCACATTAGTATAAAAATATTTTTATCTTCATAATTTGATAATCAGCATAGTCATTACAATGTTAAAAAAGAGATCAGGATGACTACAGATTGTCCACAACTGTAGTTTTAGCACTGAAAAGGCCTTTGATCTGCATAAAACAAAAGCATATTAGCAGGGGATAGCTGCTCACAGAGGAGACTTTCCAAAAGATAATACTCTGGTGTGGCTTTTTAGAAACCTCAGATGTACAAAAAATTATCCTGAAGCACCATAAATAAAGCCAAATAAAAACCCCAACTTTGTCCTTTCTGTGTCATCTGGAACAATAAGGAAATAAAGGCAAGGACAAGGAATGACAAAATGATTTGGAATAAATAATGATAAAAGAAGTATCATTCTACCAATGATGAGTATTTATTTAGCCTATGAAATTTAGAATCACGAATTACAGATGTGCCCACTGGATTTTGGCAGGGGTGTATAAAGTTTTAGCATTATTTTTTTGATTGCATGTTATAAGTAGAGTTACACTACTCAGGATATGAATTGACCACTGTGAAGGTAACCTCAGGAAAAAAAGTTGAATTTATAGTTATAACGATTTCATTCTCAGGATGTCACCAACGAGAGCATCACAGCTATAGAAATCTGGAGGGCAGAGCCTGACACTCATCCTCCACAGAGGAAGGGTCTTCTCAGGGCGACGTGGATGCCAACACCTTTCCCAACAGCATTGGAGTGAGGGGGGCTGCAACTGCTGCTCTTCATGTTGAGCAAAAACCCTCTCGTAAGGTGTAAGGAATATGTGAAGTCCATCTATCAGATCAGGGCTCCCAAAGGATTTCATCCTGGGGCAACAAGGGCTTAGGCATGAAATAGATCCCCAGGGCACTGTTGATGAAGGCTAGCTTTTGCCAAAAAAGCACAAGTCTCCTCACACCTGCACACAATGGGAAGAGAGAGGCTCTCCTGGGTGTCACTCAAGGATTAGCTTCCAGTTCTGACACGCCTTTCAGAAAAGACCTCCTCTTTCATGGCCTGTAGAAGAACCTAGGGAAAAAAACATATGGAAGCTAAAGCTAGTTTTTACTATTATCCCATTCCTATTGCTGATGCACTAAGTTTGCCAAGTGTGTTGACTACCTGACTCGTGTTCAAAAGATCTTCTAAGAAAATTCTTGCCTCTGGCATCTCAGGCAACCATGCAGGAATGGCAGGTATTCTCCAGTTTGCTCTTCTAGACTTGAAAAGCCTCACGGTGTTTGAATTTACATCCTTGATTCCTTCTCAAGATATGATCTTACATATCTAACATCTAGGCCAGTGAAAAACTATAAGGAGGTAAGAAGTTATATTGCAGTTCCCCTGTTTTTTTCCTATGCTTCTGTCACAAGATAGTTTCTGGTACTAATTCTGGCACTTTTTCTTTCATGTGCAGCTTAATTTAATACCAATCTAGCTATGTGAAGGAAAGGAAAAATTATCCAATTCTTAAATTTGCCATTTCCAGTAAACACTTTGAAATTTGTTTGAGGATGGATCAAAATGTGGATTTTGACGACAAGTTCTATAAAGCCCCACCTGGAATAAGAGACTTTTAAAACTCCTTGAAAATAGTTATCCTTTCTTTTATTCGTGCAAGTGATTTGAACCACTCAGATTCACCAATAATGAAAAGACGATCACTGAATCTGTGCAAGAACTGTGTTTGAGTTGACAAATTTGCTGGCTTTGCATGCTGACCATGCTATTTTTACAGTAAGGATGGTCTTTGACTCCTCGCTGAAAAAGGGTGGAAAGGTCAAAAGGAACAGGGAAGCAGTGCCTGAGTAGGGAAGGAACCTGCTGCTTTGCCTCCTGCCTGTCCTCTGAACTTCCTACAGGGACTACGAGCCTGAGTTGTGGAAACCTGTCCATGAAGGACTCTTCTTTCCCAGGCTTTGATCCTACTGACTGAGCATTCCCTTTCACAAACCAGTCTGCTGGTCCACTTTTCCAGCTATTTTGTATTAAAAGAAATTATCTTTTCATATGTAAGCAAGTCAAACTCACCTCATCCAGTGAAGCACAATGCAGTGTTCTCCTTTGATATGCTATTAACTTCTGCTGGCAACACTGCTAGGACGTAGGAGACCACTTTAAGTCAAGCAGAGTCTCTTGCCTTAACTCTGCTTTTAAGTACCACTTTGAAACTTAACAAGAGAGGATCAAAACACGACAGCAACTCCTTTGCCCTCACACCATCTAACATCATCCCTGGGCACAGTCTTAGTTTTGTAAAATCTTGAGACGCCTAGCTCAATGTAAAGACGATTTCTTGTTAAGTTAAAGACAATGAGAAGCAAAGTAGCACCTCTACCCATTCGTGCTGCTCTGTCCCAACGTTTCTCAGCACACAGAGCGACGTTGAGCGGGGAGAACAAGTAGTGGCCTACCAGGAGCAAAACACCTTGGCTGCTTGAAGCTACTGCAAACTCCTGGCAGACAACTAAAAAGGCGCAGAAGACTGACTCAGGCCTTCCAGGGGGAAAAGGTGAGACTGGGTGAGATCAAACAGTACCCGGAAGGAAAAGGCTACTACACCAGGAGAAGGAGAAGGGAAGTGCAGTTGAGAGAGGCACCGCTGACAGGTGACCTGTCAGTCTGAAGGTGACTCCAAACCACCCAGTGGAGAAACAGGGCCTGGCATCCAGGGAAACTGGTCGCACATGCAGTTGAGTGGCGGGCAGTAAGCCAGCAATTCTTAAACCACAAGGGGTGTGTACACCTGCATATGGAGAGTATGCATGCAGAAGATACATTTGGGAGCAAAACTCTTGAGAACTGTTAAATACAGTCCAAGGATATTTAATTTTTTTTTTTTGCTTCCTTACACCATAAAAACTCCTTGTTTATTCAAAATTCATATATAGTCAAGTTGAAGAACTATGAAAAGCCAACCAAAACTAATGTATTCTTCCACATCCAACAGGACAAATACTTGTAGGCAATTTTTTGAAATTAAAAGATGACACCTCTTGCACGTTCACAAACAGCAAAAACGTATTAGATTGCAACGCTTTCAAAAAAACCTGAGATTTAAAGCACCTTCCACTCCTCAAGTAGGGTTTGCACAGAAATACTGTATTGCACCCAGTTTTTTCTACAATGTGTAGCACATAATTGCCAAAACTGAGATCCCCACAAATAACAAAGAACAGAATTTGCACTGGCGTTCATGAACTACCTCTGACAGCATGTTTTACTTGTTTCTACCTTGCAAAAAAAGGCATTGGGACATTGCAATTTTTTACTTATTTGGGTCAGCTAGTAGTTAAAACTTGCTGTGGAAATGTTCACTAACACTGCTGCTCCCGGTTGAAATCTTTATTAAAGATACCACTATCTTTTTCTAAAAGCAATGCTGCAGATATTTAAAAAGGGAGTACCCTGAGCAGCTAGTGTTATCTGAATGGCACAGTCATCTATTTCAGGACTATTTTCCCTATGCATTGATAAGAACTAAATAAATAGGTATTTGTACGATAAACAGGTCTAAGATGATTCTAATAATTGTTTTAAATCCCCAGGTATTTTAGAGATCTAGACGTTTTAATGTCATCACCTGCTATCAAGACACCCTAGATGGACGTGGTGTTTGTATTTAGTTAATTCTAGTCTTTTTAGGGCCTGTTCCAGTTCCTTTTATATTTAGGCAAGCGCCCACATTTTTGGTGGGGTACAGTAACGAAGATTAGTGGGCTAGAGAATAATAACATGCAAAGTCAATGCTCACCCAGCCCCGCTTTGTTCTGCATGACTGACCTTAATACCCTTTACAGCCACAGCCACAGACTGTGCACGTCAGGAAGATGTCAGAGCAGCAGGTCTCTCGGCTTTGTTTCAGTCAATCAGCCAGCACCAGAAATTGATACCGTATGAACAGCTCGCAGCAAAGTTATCTAAATGCTTAGAGAAGAAATTCATTAAAGATTATCTTTAACACTCTTGAAAAATAAATTTGTACCTTTATCTACATGGTACAGGGAGAGCAATTTTCTATAAATTAGCATAATAATCAGCAGAGGAGTACCTCCTTGCCCATATTGCTTGTTTCTATCACTTCAATATCTTGTAGTCTTGAGAATGCACGTTTTTAGCTTTATTTTTCTGTCCTGTATGTTTTCCTTTATACCTTACACATTCAAATCTGAGCCGCTACTTCTTTTTCATGCACAAAACATATCGGAGTTTTACCACTGCAAATTGCAGCTACTAGCACACACAGCAAAAGCAGCACGAGCTAACACCTCATCCACCGAATTGTCAGTCATCTCTCAATGGCTACATCACAGGCCTTTGGCCTAACTGAAGCAAAAAGGTTGGGCATCTCTGGGTTAAAATGAAAGCACCTAGTAAGAGCATGTCTTTACAGAGCAGGATGACTATCCATGTGAGTAAAGAAAAAAAAAATCACCTTTCTTCAACAGTGGAGAGGATTTATTTTGGCTATAAAACGCCTGAACTAGGATCTTCAATTTTCTCCCTTTTCTCTTCATAAATATAAACCCCAATCTTGGGCCAATAGAAACAGTATAGAAACTTAAATTACTTAACACCTGTTTAACTCTTTAAATTTAAATTTTAACTCTTTAAATTTTACTTGCAGATGGCTAATTATTTAAGATGGATGTAAGTGCTTCACATTTAAACACAAGTTTTACGCACTGGCATGATTGTACAAATAGTCAAAAAAAAACCCTAAAAAAAAGTCACAAAAAATCACTGATATATTACAGTAACAGGGCCTTTGAGCATAAATTACATATTCTGCAGTGTTTTTCCACTTGAACAATTCTCACTTTCCCTGTAAGGCTTCTTCAGGTTAAGTCATGCTATATGATGTTTTTCTAAACTGGAGGGGGAAAAAAAGGAAACCAAAACTGTTCTTTGGACAGCCTTAATTCTGTTTAGTTCACTTCCTAGGATAACTCTTGTAGCTTGACAGGATTTAAAACCCCTTCAGTTTCAGATGTTCTTGTAACTTCTCCACTAGAAGGGAGCTCAGTAGCAGGTTCAGGAGCTCAGCACTCTGAAACCACTAAGAAGAGTTGGTGGCCTAATAAAAAAATAACAGGGTGCAGAAAATCATAGAATGGTTAGAGTTGGAAGGGACCTTAAAGATCATCTAGCTACAACCCCCCTGCCATGGGCAGGGACACCTCCCACTAGAACAGGTTGCTCAAAACCCCATCCAGCCTGGCCTTGAACACTTCTAGGGATGGGGCATCTAGAACTTCTTTGGGCAACCAGTTCCAGCGTCTCACCACCCTCAGAGTAAAGAATTTCTTCCTAATATCTGATCTAAGGTATTCACCCCAGACTAAGTCATTTACGTCTATTGTTCCCATGTCTAAATTTCATTGACCCATCTGTCCCCACTCACTGACCCATCTTATCTCACTCTCTTCTATTTGTTGCAAATGCATGGACGATGACACCATAAAATATCATCAAACATCTTTAGCACAGCTCTGCTCCTCCAACATAAGGTATCACCTTATCTTCAGCATCCTAGTGAAGGAAGTTGCAAAGAACTACCTTGACAGTGCTATTTAAACCAATATTGCTTTCAGAAAGGACAGCGTCCATTTACAAATCTTGGCACAAGTAAGGTAAAACTAGTTTCAGATTTGTGCCCTAAATCTGCTGCCAAATTAACTTTGGAAATATATGTACTACAATTTTATAGAAGTCAGACATAGTAAAACTAACACCTTGCAATAGTACTGCACCTGCAATTCTCAAAACTGGAACTTTAATTACATTTTCATTATGAATTGGACTAGACAAAAACTGATGCACATGAAATACATGTGCAGTTGACACCTTCACCTGCACAGCCTGAGGAGAGATCAACCCTCCCAAACCCACAGAGCTTTGCAATACAGATGAGACACCTAAGCACTTACTTTAATAAATAACAGGGTTGGACATAGGGCTATAAACACCAAATAAAGCTCTCCCTTTGATCTTTACAAAATATTTAATGAAATCTCCCAAAAGTGAGTGACAAAAATATTACAAAACTGAACTTCAAAGATAGCCCTTTCCTCCAATTATCAAAAAAACTAACTTACCTTCCCCTTTGAGCTAAACTTAGCTACTTTTATGCAGGATGAGTAGTTCTACTGTGTGTTCACACTCCCATTACCTTGTTACTTTAATTGCTGAGCTAAATTTACATTTAGCAAATTTCACACTTTCTTGAAAAAGAGAGGAAGAAAATGGCAGGGACTTAGGAACAGATGTATTATAAACACAGTATTACAAAATCCACTCTGTATTTGCAGCTTGCTGCCCCTCAGCTAAGTCAATGATGAATACTTTCAAAGTTTTCTTCAAATGTTTGTATTTAATAATTTTCAAAAATAATAATGACTCTAGTAATGCTTTGCATTCCACTGTATAGAAATTTTGTAGGAAATAATGTCCAAAGAGATTTGTCTTCACTATAATATTAATTTAATACCTAATGTGCATTATTCACATTTATATGCAAATACATATGATATTAGTCCGACATGCAGACGACTGAGAGGCAGCTGCTTAGAAAGATGCATTCATGCATCTTAAGCCACTCTGACCCACTAGTGTTACAAGATTTGTCGATCCACTATATTTTCCTTCAGCTGAAGACAGGGAACATTTAAATGGTTCGTTCTGCTGCATGTTAAACTGGACAGTGTTTTGGCCATCTCTCAGATTTTGTTCTACAGGAGAAAAGCCTTCTGTGCACCCTGCTGTTTTTAACACATGTAAATGCAAACAAAGTTGGTTTTTTGTTCTTCAGAGACTCTTCTTCTTGCTTTTCTGTTCTTCCTTAAGCTCTTTTGCACTACATCTGGACCCCAATGCTGTTAACATTTCTATTGTTGTCAAGTTGGCTCCCTTCATTATCAATCGCTCTCCATCAGCTGTAAAGGGAAAAAAAATTTAAGAAGTCACAAAGTCTAAGTCGCAATTACTTTAGTATGCACTTCTGTTTTGTACATATATTTGGATAAATACCCTGTTCATCTTGTCTGATCGGAAAGTACTCCACTCACCAAGGAATCTGATTATGCAGCACCACCAAAATATATTAAACTGCACACAATACACATGTAATTTTCATTTCTGTATTGCGTTATTGAAAAATCTGAAACATTTGTCGAGATATACCTATAGTAAGAACACATATTTGATGAGAATGGCTCATACTATGCCCTCAAAGTCATCTAACAGAAGGCACAGAAGGCACTGGAAGGCATAATTTCCACACATGGCTCAGCATTTTAGCAGCATGTTGTCTATGGTCCGTTTATCTTACTTCTTCAGCCAAAACAACAAACTGGTTTACACAATCTGGTGGCGATAACATAAAAAAATAGAGAGCACTAGGATTTCTAAAATTCTGAAAGAAAGTATTTTAAAGGAGGGAGGACGTAGTAGAAATTAAGTATTGTACCTAAGTTAATTATTTTTGCAAAATTTGGAAATACAAAAGCTATACTCAAACCCATATAATGCAATACCATGCATGGCATCCAAGTTCCAGCCCCATGTTTGCCAACTACAAGGGCTGCAAACTCTTCACTTGGAAAATAATCAGCTCTTAGAAAACACAAAGTAGCTGTAGCTCTTAGCATTAGTGAAAGCAATTGTTTTGGTTTTACGTTGTGAAAAACATTAAGCTTTACTACTTGAGTCTTAATACATCACAGTTAGAGACAAGGATGAGAAAGACAGAGGCACGGGGGAGGGAGCAGCAAGCAATGTCAACACTGAAATAACTAGACTTTCCTAAGCAAAATGAAGTTCATTCAACACTCTTGACATTTCTACCGATTCACTAAATATATGGAAGTTTAAAGAAAAGGGGGTAGCAAGAAGCAATAATAATGAAAACTTTAATGGGCTGCATGACATATTGGTCCATTACAGCACAGCAGGAAAGAAGATGCAGCCAGAGAAAAGGACAAAAGCAGATTATAGCCATCTGTTTACAGCCTAGAATCTGGGCGGCTTCCATAACTGATAAAATTTCCACCATCAATTCCCTGCCTGCTCACCATACCCTCAAAGGAAACCACAAAATTTGTTGTACATCACTTGACCTCATTCTGCAAGGCCATCTGCACATGTATGGCCTTATCCATATGAGCAGTTCTTTCAAACTGCATAGTAAGTTACTCAGTTGCATAAGCAAGTAAAGGTGTTCAACTTTTCTGTTCTCAAGACCGAGATGCCTCCACCATAGACAACAGTAAAAAATTACAGAAAGTGAACAGATTTTTACATCAAAGCAGAGCTACGCTTACTTCCCTGGAATTGTACCTGACTGCAAGGTCACACAAGTATGTCACTACAAAAGTAGACTCAACCCTAAAGTTAAGTCAGTTCTTTGATCTAAGATCCACTAGATCTAACTGTAGTACAAAGATGTACATACACATTTATCTAGACATCAGGCTGTTAGTGACTCTCTCTTCCCTTTTTTCCTCCCAGCTGCACAACATTTAGCTATGGACCAGAACCAAAAAAAGTAACCACAGTAAAAGAATCATAAAGACAATAACTTTGTAACAACACAAACCCCCATGGTCTTTTTGTTGTTGTTGTTGTCAAGATTAAAAATTAGCTCCTTACCAAACATAACATCTACAAGTGGTTCAGACCCATCATGTCTCACATCAGCAGTCACTTCACAGTTTCTATTAGTGGCCTGGATTTTTTTATGGTTTATACATCCAAGGAATTTTCTGAAAATATATTTGAAAATATGTTAAGTATGCTGTTGATAGAAATTATAGTAAGCATATTTCTAAAACAAATTTGAATACCTTGATATTGCTGGGCAACAAAAGTATAAACAAAATAGGATTTGTATTTAATAATTTCAGACAGGTACTTCTTATGAGATAATCCCTCTTAAAAATCCAATGGATTTATATGCTAAGATGTAAAAAGCACACCAAAGAATTTTGCAAAAATTCAGTGTATGCACTTTGTTTTTCTCTCAGCTGGGTTAGTAACAATAACTTAAAAAAAAAAAAATCAGCACACTAATTTTCATTTTTCTTTACACACAGGTTGCTTGCCAATGTTTTATTGTTCGGGTTTGAGACAGTATTTATTTATTTAACATCATTGATCTCCTGTAGCTTTCTGAAATGCATGACAGCTACTTGACATTCTGGCAGCTTAAAAACATTCTAAGTTAAGTTGTGTTAGTGAGTTCATTTCACAAGTAGATGTGTCTGTAAAGCTATTGAAAAATTACATTTTACAATTGTCTGGTGCAGAACTTACATCACTCAAAAAACATAATTACTTAGATTTCTCCAACAGTTAATTACCAAGATAGAGCAGCAGCTGTTGCCCCCTCTCTCTCCCATTACTAGCATTTGGACCAGTGATTACAGACCCTCACCTACAGGTTCAGCAGCTGAGAGGGTCATCTCCCTGGGTAGTTTGGTAGTAAAGCTAAATGCACATGCCTACGTGCAAGGGTCTACACCTAAGCACAGAGAGCCTCCAAAAATCAACACAGAATGAATGCTGTGTGCATCCTGGTAACACTTACCATTAACAGCACCCTTACGACAAACACAGCCCCTTCTCATTCTGAAACGTTAGGGTTCTGCCTACACTAAGCTACAAAGCCCAGGTAAATGCAAGCCTTCAAAGGCCACGACCGCAAAAGCTAAAGTACAGTGGATGCAGAAGTTTGGGAAAAGGAGGTTCTTCTCCAGAGAGGGAACAACAGATGCTGCCCTTTCCCTCATCATTTGCTCCCAGGACGCCGTCTTACTTTTGGTGGCTACAGTGACAGCAACTCACAGGGCCCTGCAGTGACAGCTGTTTTTAACAGCTTCGTTTTGCATCTGCCACTGCTGCGACCTGGGGCGGCCGCTCTCCCTGCCCTTCAGGAACCCTCCAGGCTCCCACGGGCAGAGGGTCGCAGGCCGGTGCCCTTCGCCGCGCTTGGGCTCTGCGGCAGGGCTCGGGGCACAGGCCGCGCTGCGGGCACATGCGACCCCAGCCTCTACCTGCCACCCCCCTCAAATAAATAAAATTAAAGGCAAAAAGTCCACCCCTCACACCTGCCGTGAAACCTACAGAACCCGCGCCCCGGGCGCAGGAAGGGCGTTGGGCGGTTCACAGACAGGGGAACCCGGCCAAAGCCTCCCCGCCGGGCGCGGGCCCGAAGGCCCAGGCCGCCGCGGGGCCGGGGCCGGGGCCAGCGCTGCCCCCGCAGCCCCCTCACCTCGTACTCTCCACGTTGGACTCGAAAGGGCAGAAGCGGACCACGATACTCTTCACCGGCCGCAGCACCACGCGGATCTTGGACGCCATCTTCTTTCTGCCCCCTACTACAGCTCCCAGCAGCCCCCTCGCAGAGGCGGGAAATGGAGGCGGGGCACGCACCGCCCGCCCCGCAGGCGCCTGGGAAATGTAGTCCGCGGCGGCCTCCCCCCTTTCCACTCACCCTCACTTCCACCGCGGGGTGTTGTCCGGGCCGGTCGCGCCCCTCATGGCAGCCCTGCGGCCCGCCTTCCACCACGGGCCCCGCCGCTGAGGTGGGATGGCGGCCGCCTGCCGTACCGGCCTCGTTTAACAGCCCGAGGCGCTCGGGGACGGGCTCGTTCGTGGCTGTGGAGGGAGAGGGACCGATCGACCAACCTGTCCCGGCTCCTCCTCTGGTCTGTGACACAGTAGGTACAGTTAGAGGGGGGGAAAAGCCCAGTTTTCACATAAAACTAACATAAAGGACCTCCTCTGGGCTCCGCAGCAGGGGTAGAAGGCCGTTGTGCCGTGAAGACTGGCATGCAGGGGGCAGATGGCGTGAGGTAACACTTACGGGAAGCTATCGCATAGAGCACCCATACACTGAAGAAGCAAATTTGGGTTTGCATGCTTTAGGTTAAATCTACCCCTACGGCTTTTGATGTCTTCCAGAAGCAGTTTATTTAACGCAATACAATAGACGAGGATGTGAATGAGGGTAAACAAGGAGTAGCCAATACTGCAGATACATTAGAGGTGGTATTTTGCAACCTATCGAGCAGAAGAGAGACTTGTACGAGGCGATGCTGCTGGAAGTGAACCCGGGTGGGGGTTTTTTTGTTTGTTTGTTTGTTTTGGTTGGGTTTTTTGTTTTGTTTTGTTTTGTTTTGTTTTGTTTTGTTTTGTTTTGTTTTGTTTTTCTGACGGGTTAGATACAGCAGTTGCACACCTGGTCTTGAAACAAAGGTTTGGGGACGTTGGTGTCGGCTGTGTATTCTGTGTTATTTTCCACCAGGTGGCAGAAACCTCCCTGGAAAAGCGCTGCAGCGGTCCCATGGCTTCGTCCTGCTCGGCAGCACCGAGATCTCAAGGCAGGGTTAGGGACAGGGTGGAGTAAAGCCAGTAGCAACGCCGTTTAAAGACACGTTGTGAATGTCTGTGGAACATTCAATACAGACCCATTCTGATCTACAGGAACTGTATTAAATATCTAGCATTCTTTGTCACGGGTAACCTATTTTTGGAAGCTTATCTTTGTTTATTGGAAGTCCTCTTGTGAAAAAAATCACAGTCGTTGAGAAAAATCATCGTCTTTGCTGAGATTTGGCCAAGAGAAATTAAGTAGCAAAACTAAACGCAGTGATGTCAATACAGTTTTAATGTTTTTATTCTCTCTCTCTCTTTTTTTTTAATATCATAGTCTTTCCATTAGGGGAAAAAAAAATATGTTTCTGTGAGATATCTTTTGAAAGACTCCACTGTAACCAATAAATGGCTGATTTAAATAGGATTTTTTTTCCTGTTCAATAGTATCAGATACAGGACCAGGTAAATAGAGTATTTTACACTTAGAAGGCAAAACTTAAAAAATTTCAACATATCTTTCTTCATTATAGCACAAAGAGCTTCATGTATTCCATTTAAAATCCATTCCATCAGCTTCTATGGCAGCACTGAAGGAGTAACATCAGCAAAGGACTGGGGAAGAATGAACGATCACTGATTTGTCTAAAGGCTCCACTGTTGGTACAATGGCACTTACTGACTTCAAAATAAGCATGGCAAAAACATTTTTATATTTGCTCTTATTGTATTTTGATAGTAATTTCATGTAGCACGTTTAGCTTATGTTGGACAATTAAATAAAGCGAAAATTTTGTTTACTCCTTTCCACACTCGGATCAGTTCACTTTTTAACATTTATTGTCAGCAGTAGAAGTTGCATCTTTCCTCTTAAGCCATCTGTTTGGAATAATCAAAAACCGTCTCTGCTTTTTCAGACTAATTTTTAATTTTTTGAAGTCCGAGAGATTCGCAGTAACTGGTATCTGGTAACTGA
This sequence comes from Anarhynchus alexandrinus, assembly GCA_008711295.1. NCBI lineage: Eukaryota > Metazoa > Chordata > Aves > Charadriiformes > Charadriidae > Anarhynchus > Anarhynchus alexandrinus. The sequence goes on along the minus strand of VUYV01000050.1, from coordinate 4,180,190 downwards.
AAGGCTCTGTGTTATTTTCCTCTCCTCAAAGAATAAACTGTATCTGTGAAATGAAACCAAGGGACTGAGGAGGAATATCCCATGCTTGGACGCTACCCTACTTGTTGACGACCAACTCTTTCTCAACACTTACTCTACATGCAGTAGTTTTAGCTGATGATAATTCTGGTGAGAGTGCTAACTTTTACAGTTACTAAGTTAGATAAATAGCCAACAAGGTGACACAGATATTTAAAAAACCCCACACATTTCTTCATCTGCCTTTAAACCCAGGTGGTTGTTAACTCCGTTATGTTGGACTACCCTCAATTTATACCAAAGTAACTCCAACTGCCCTCTGTAGCAAAATATTTAAATGCCATTTCAGGAAAGCTGATAATTTATGTATGAAAAACCTTGAATCAGTCTTTCCAGCTCCAGCAAGTAATCTGGGAACCCTCAAATGTCTGCATTTGAGACTGTTCTCTGGGGATGTCCTTGGGAAAATGAATGATTCATGATTCTTATATCTAGTGATAATCATACATGTTCCTAAAGCATAGTAACATGAAGAGGCATAAAAGTTATATTATTATATTAACAATTTTAGTATTCCTTTCACCAGGCAGATCTTTTTTATTATAAATGCTGCCTCATCCCAAGTCTACAGACTTTCATGTCATTAGTTTCACTGAAGTGTAGCCATGAGCCCATAGATTATTTATATCTAAGCACCATACGTGGCAAGGAAAAACTGCAGCCATGTTTTACACTGTAATTATGAAGACAGGCAGAAAGACTATAATATTAATTATAGTAAGTCAGTTTTCCTCTTTTCTCACTGATCATCCCAGCTCTCTTATATCCAGGGAGGATTCTTCCGTTTTTCCCCCTGTTTCTTACACACTGCTTTCATTTTCTGTAACGTTTTCTGACTATAGATATGCCCACATTTCAGAACTCTTGAAATCTGATTTCTTTATATTTTGGGCATACCTGCTTTTAGCACCTTGGCTCTGACTTTTGATTGCTCTTCGGTTCATGTCTTCCTTTAAAATCTGGTGGTCTTTCAATTTATTTTTTTTTCAAAACTCTGCAAGAGAGAGAGTTCTCAATGCTGCGTTTCAGGTATGGTATTACACCTCTATACACTTACTCAGTTCTGGAGACTTGGATCATTATCTCTGCTTGTCCTTGTCTGATTCCTTCCTCTGCATCTTTATCCTTTTTCTCCCAGGTCTTACTCTGAGTCTTGTCACAAATGTCAATAGGACCAGAATTTAGCAATCAAAATGTCATGTCTACATATCTAGTTATAATGCTGCGTAGTCCAGGAATAAAATGTAATGCTGCCTCCAGGGCAGTAGCCAGTACCGAGGAGAAGTGAGCCAACACAAATCCAGCAGCCTGCTTGTTTTGCGCTGAGGTGATGCTTCCAGATGGCCACCCAGAAGAGGCTCTTTGAAAAAGATGGTGTGCTGGGCCTGACAGGAGAAACAAATTATTTCTGGAAACAGAAAAACACTCTGACAAGTGCAGTATCATGGAGCATATATTCATAAGAGCAGTGGATGGAGGCGGTCAAGATCACAAAGGACATGTAGGAAGCCATTATAAATACTAGTGCCACACTGAAGGACATGTTGTGCTGAATTCCCTACCATACTGGAGGAACACTGCTTAATAGTCATAAAAATATAAACCAGTCTGTGTTTTCTGTTTGATTTTGTGTCTTCCTTTGAACTGAATATTCTTACACTATATGTCAGTTACTGCATTTTAAAAATATTTGCCCAAAGAAAAGAGCTCATAAAGGTCCTTTATTCTTCGAAAATTGTAGAAGTCAAGCACAGTTTTATACTAACAGTACTACTAATTTTGCATATAATTTATAAACCAATTAATAGTTGGATGCTGTTAATGTGATTTTCAGAAATAAAACTAAACTCAACCAGCAAAAGTGCTTGGTTTATAATTCGTTCTGAAATAGTAACTCTGCATATCAGTTAAGAAAAGCTTTTATGGGAGTGAATAAACAGATTCCCTAGTTGCTCTTTCCTCCTCTGCAAACATGTATTTCTATTGCCTGAGGTTAGCAATTGCCAGCAGAAATGTTTGCTAAAATAATATGCAGCATTTAACTGGCTGAGAACATACTGTGCCAGTTCCTGACTTTTTGTAACTTAATTTCTTGAGGAAAATACTGACATTTTTCAAGCTACACCTTCATATGAGATCGAGCAAAAGCTTTACTTCATCTATTTGTCTTCCCAGTCTAATAAACACTACATTGGATAAATGTAGCTATCTTTTGGATTTTTATGTTGATTTAAAATATGCAGTTGCTCCCAGCAAAGCAAGTTCATTATCATAATAGCACAAGGCACAAAGATGAGCTGAAACGAACGGCAGCCACCCAAGGTTAGCACCCGAGTCCTTGAGGTCTGGAATCTGTGCTTGAAACTCCAGGTAGATTAAATGTGTATATTTTTACTTTAAAGGTCCTTGCACACGGTGATCCACGGGTATGTTCCCATTCGATAGACCTAACTCTAACAGAGACATTATCATCATTTGAGAGGGAACAGATTTCCAGAAGTGTGGAATTTGGAGAAAGGAGTTGTAGTGGAATTTGAACTGTGTGTTCAAAGACTTCCTGAAGGTTTGTCTGTGCTTTGGCTAACTTGTTCTGGATTTTGGGGAGCTCAGCAGCATATTGACCTTTGTACTGCTCTGCTAAGGGCATACTTTGGTGTTGTGAATATTGTAAGCAAAGCAGTTTGTTTTCACTGTCTTCTGCTAAGAATAGCCATGCCTATAGATTGATGTCTTAAGTTATTAGTATTGTCAGCAAACTGTAATAATATTGCTCAGTTGAACATGGTGACCAGCCAATATAGTCTCTCTATACACTTTAATTCTTTCCATGGCAAGAACTTTCACCTGATATTCTACAAGCTTATTTATGCACCAGTTTTAACTTCTATTTTTATAGACTTCAAGAAGGTATCTAGGCATTACATACATGTAAACCATGGAATACCTACTTAACACAGATAGAAGTTGAAACGTAGAGTGTTTAGTCAGCAGACATAAAGGAATTAGATGTCAAAACAGGGGGGGTTTATCTAACATTTTCTGTAACTAGTTTTGTTTCATTTTATCTATTTATTAACATAAGTAAAAGGTATCTCGAGAGTCATTGTAAACAATTCTTACCACCTATGTGACTAGAAGACCTTATTTCTTTAAACTTGAAAACATATCGACATCAGTGACATGCCACTAAATTTAGTGTTGTAATTCCAATACAAAGGTAGTTTGCATTACTGAGAGGCCATGATAAAAATATTCTTTATTACAAATTTAAATATGCCACAACATAGAATCACAGAATGGTTAGAGTTGCAGTCCTATGCTCAGTTACGAAAAAAACCCTCATGAAAAACCCTAGCAACTGGATCATGAATCTGTTGGTCTGACATTATGTTAGAATAACAGACGTATGTTTGGTTAAAAGCCTGCATAGCTCAGGAAGAGTATGATTCAGTTGGTTTTCACACAAGAATTCCAGATGCAATGCAGTCAATGATATATGCAGACGTGCCGCAGCAATTAGTAGAATAAAGATCTGAGCCATTTTGAAGTATTTGTCAGGTATCTCCTTGTGTGATTATAATAATAGTGTAATAATTACATTATTCTGTACTAATTGAAGTAAGCATGTCAGAAGATAGAGGGGAACAAATAAGATAATGCAGGAGTTGTTATACATGCAGAAGCTACAGTACATAAACAATAGGCAGTAGATGACAATTTAGATAGGTATTCCCAGGGAAATGATGTTACACAGATGAAATTAGGAATATGGAATGCCATACAAATAGCAAAACTGGTGAATTTTATTTAAGTGTATATCGCCAGTTAATACTGGAATGAAGCAAGTATAATTTCCTAAAGAAGTGGTTTTCAACCTGTGGACCCTTAGTCATCTGTGGACTATTTGTAGTGGGTTCATGAAGGATTATTGCAAAAATATGATTCTTGCTGTTGGTAGGCTTCCAGTCAGGATCAAGGAGTCTCAATGTTCACTTGGAAATTGTGAGGATCTACAGATCAATAAAGATTAATCACCACAGTGTAAGTGGTTGTTCAGCCCCGACGATATGAGATAGCAGAGCATTGGTTACTGGGCTGGTTCCAAACGGTCAGATTTTCCAGACAGGGTTTCTGAGTGTTTTAAAAATGTCAAAGATTCTTCTCTGTATCACTCAAATCAGAAGAAATCATGGCAATTTTTGCTTGGTCTTGAATAACTGACAGCATATCCACATTTCATCCCTCTTTAACTACGTTAGCTAAAGTTAAACATTTCAGGGCCCTTAGGATAACCAATTCAATCCTTACCTTTATTCACTTTCTTGCATGAAGTATATACACATTAAACAGAGAATATATGAGTCAGAGATTTCAAACACTTGTGTCTAGTTTGTGCATATAATGCTTTTGTTCATATATTGAAATTGCTTTATCAAATTTTCCTTCTCTAGTATTGACTGATGAAAATTAACCAGATGAATGAACACTATAAAACTAGAAATATTTGCAATACATTTATTTTTATGCTGTTTCCCCATTTTTAAATGAATTAGCAACGTATAAAGATAATAGATTAAGAATTATAAATATAATTTATTTTCTGAAGATCATTTCTAGCAGTAAGTAAATTAAGCTGTCCCTGTGTATGCGCCACTTGCACAGCGGCAGCTGGGTTTATTGGCACTGTGAGAATTAAGGCGATGTCTGAGCATTCATAGCCCACTCCCATGCTACAGGCACAAAACAGGTTTGTCTCCGTAGACACTCCGTTGTCCAAGATAATAAGAGTGATGCTCTTGCTGTGACTGCACAGAAAGGAGCACACCCTTTGAGAAAGGCGGCAGCGCACAGCAAAGAGGCAAACCGCCTGTGGCATCTCACAAAATGCATTTATGACAGCAGACAGCTCCCGTGCAATAGTTGTGATGCGCCAAGGTTTCTGCTGCCTTACTCCGCGCTGCCCGCAGTAGCTTACAATCCTGCTCTGCCTTTTGTGGGGCTTTCACATAACTGCCTGTAATCAAGCAGAGGTAATCAGCTCAGAGGAACGGATTTCTTCTCCCAGCCTTATACAAATATATATATATAATCTATTTCAGTTATTGATTTCTGCTATTTGGTATTGATGCATTTCAGTTTTAAATCCTCTGTGCTTCTCACTGTCTTAACAAGCTGCTCCTGCCTCCCCCTCTCCCGCGGCTTTCGGGACATAGTCAATACCGATAAACTCTACAGATGTAACGGGAAGTTTCATCTCATTCAAGTGCTTCACAAGGGGAGATTTCTTTATTCCCTTTTGTCATTTGTGTTCACAATTTCTGACCTTTAATGACAGTGTTGTCTCACCAATACATTGTGTGCCCCTGGGGAGTGTACTCAGATACGTCACAGGACCGGCTAGGGGATTTTTGCTTTATGTTATACACCTTCCTTATCTACTCTAAGAGTATTCTCATCTGTTTATAGATCACTGCAATAGCTGGATGAGTAAAATTGTTCTAGAAGATCAGGATCTGGGGAAATTACTTATATTGCTTTCAGATATTGTTTTTCTACTATATTTTTCACTGTACTTATGTCAATAATGCAATTTTTTACTCTTTAATCGTACAATTCCTCAGTAAAAACCAATTATCTTTAGGAATATCGTAGCTGTTGGGTTGTTTTTTTTTTTCCATTGTTCTTATCATACATGTGGTTCTGACTGTGTCATGTTGCTAAGGTTTCTGGAAACTGGGTTATGACTCATCCTCTTTTTCCCTCTCAGAGCACCTCCAAGAGGCTCAAACGGGGTCACAAAATAAAAATACAAGTGAAGGAACAGCTACCCAGCTTCCTAACCCTACAGTACTTCAAAGAGTCCCCCATACTTCAAAGTGTCGAGGGATGGTGGGCATGAGATGACAGTAGGTTCTCAGGGCGTCCCATTGCTTCTTCGCAAGCCAGAAGTGCTGGCTGCAGCAGTCTCTCCTGGACCTCCTGCTGCTAAATATTCGTATTCACCAGTCGGTCCCACGTTAGCACAGCCTCCCTCTGCTCGCGGATGCAGCCCCAACGTAACAAATTGCATTTGAACAGCTTGAGAGCTGCAGGTGGCTAAAGAGCCCCAAAACTACCACCCACCATCTAACAGCAGCCAGCAGTTTCCAAATTTGTTGTAAGTCCTTGCAGCTAGTAACTACAAACATTTATCATTTCCTCCATCTAAAGAAATTAGGCTGCTGCCTTCTCATCCTAGAAATGTGGGGAGGGCAAGTCAAAGGAGGGAAAGGAGTCTCACAAAGACAGATGGGGCCAGAAAGAAGCTGTACTCAAAGAAATGCAAGTCTAAACCATTCTCCATTCTCTGTGATGCTAAAATTCCCTTTTACAAAGAGAAATGGCTCATCAGGATTCTGATCCTCATCAGAAATTTGCTGAAGCCACCGACGACTTTACTAAAATCGCTAATTTTTGAGCAACGCTGCACACTCTAGCACAAAAATGCTCTTTCTGTCAACATCAGGTTTAAATACATGCATAACTGGCTCCACGTTACTTGAGAATGATCGAGTTCTCAGAGCAAAAATCAGGAAGCAACATAAAGAGAAGTGCCATGGAAATGACAAGGTTTTACGTATTTATGAAACTTTTCCATTAGGAAAAGTAGTCAAACATGAAGCAGTCTTAGTCTGCTTCCACATATGCACTTTTCCATAGGATTCACACAGCACAAGAGTACGCATGAAAACACGTAACGTCTAGATGAAATACAAAAGTGGTATCAATCCCTTTGGTTGGTATCAATACGTTAAATGCATTGCGCTGCCCCTTTGGGAGCCTGATGTGATCCGAGCAGCACTGCTTGAAACCTTGGCTGAAAAAGCTCATGTTTTATTTTTTTGGTAACTGTTCCAGAGAAACACTGGCTGCAGTGAACTGAAAAAGACATTTTATTCCAGGTGACATTTCAGGAAAGAGATGTCTCAGTTACATAAGTACGCTTTAAAGCCTTTATGTATTGTATCAATCACACACTTAAAATGGAGAAGTTGCTTGAAAACTGCTGACTAATAGTAAAAGTTAATACTGGCGCAGAAGAGAGAAAAAGGGATAAACTGCCAATATAATTCTTGAGTTGGGATCTAGAAACTACTGAAGTCAGGTAACCATTAATGATAAGAGTAGGAACAAAAAAAGCCCCATAAAATAATAAGCCAATATCATGTTATATGATTTTCAGCAGTTTGATAATGAAAGATAAGTAACCGCAACAAACTTGGAAATACATCAGGCTGATGGTGCCTTGAAAATGCATCAGGTGGCCATGGGCACCTACCTGTATATTGCACCAGTTTGAGCAGAAGGACCTGATGCTTTCCATTGCTAATATTTCATTGCAACGGGGATCCAGGCTTATGCTGGGGCATATCCATTGAATCCATCGGTGTTCTGCGACAAAATGCAGCCCTGCCTAAGGTGGCCCATGGGCTGTAGAAGCCCTGGGTGACCCTCTTTGTGTCCATGGGAGCTGGCTTCATAGGGTCACTGCTTTGTTCAGCAGGTGCATTTGGGTCCATTCTCCTTCTGCTTTCCTGTGCCCAGGGAGTGTTTTTTCTGTGCCATTATGGGAAGAAAGATTTATCCAAAACCTTCCCTGCATATTGAGCATGGGATTAACATGGCATCTTAACCTGCGTCTCTGTGCATGTCTCTGGGGTGGCACTGGTCTACTACAAAATCCGTGCTCAGTTAGAGCCAATAGTTGGTTGCCATTAAATTTATCCAGGTGAAATTGGGTCAAAATTCTCATTGAAATTTCTGAATATAACTAAATAAAACCTCTTTAATGCCAGAATAGCCTTCTAACTAATACCAATTTAGTATGAATTCCTTAAAAAACACCAAGTGCCAAAGAAATGATGTCTGAGTCTAATTGGGCCAACACTATGTATGTTGCAGCTAGACAAGTCGTATCAGATTTGCTTTAATGGATTTTCTCAGAAAGCTTTTTCTCAAACTGGTGCACAGCTGAACAAGCAGAGCTTGGGCAATTCTTCTCTTGAATGTTTCACAATGTCATTTTTCGTCCCGCTAAATGTGAGATTCCAACTAAAGTAACAGAGCATGTAATGTTGGCAATAGAAGCAGGTAATGTGAAATTCATACCTCACACCTGCTTTTCTATGCCACTTAGGCTGTGCCAAAATGCTACTCTCTCGTTGGAAGCGAAGCAAATATCAGATGCCTTTCATTTCGCTGACATGTGTGCCACATGCCACAATGTGCTCCAAGTCTTATTTGCATTTGAAGAAGAAAGAATCAGTCTTTTGTGTGCTTTTATTGCAATCATCGCTGTTGTAAGGGTATTCTTTTCCTGGCAGGTATAGATTACCTAATTGGTCCTGTCCATCCAAGTCTCTCTGTTTTTTTCTACATTATCATCCTGTTTGTAAGAATCATAGAATCATAGAATTGCTGAGGTTGGAAGGGACCTTTAAGATCATCAAGTCCAACCATTAACCTACCCTGTCAAAAACCACTTCTAAACCATGTCCTTAAGTACCACATCTACCCTTTTTTTAAACACCTCCAGGGATGGCGAATCCACCACCTCCCTGGGCAGCCTATTCCAATGTTTAATAACTCTTTCAGTGAAAATTTTTTTCCTAATATCCAATCTAAACCTGCCCTGACATAACTTGAATCCATTTCCTCTCGTCCTATCACTTATCACCAGGGAGAAAAGGTCAGCCCCCACCTCTCTACAACCTCCTTTCAGGTAGTTGTAGAGGGTGATAAGGTCTGCCCTCAGCCTCCTCTTCTCCAGGCTAAACAACCCCAGTTCCCTCAGTCGTTCCTCATACGACTTGTCTTCCAAACCCCTCACCAGCTTTGTAGCCCTTCTCTGGACATGCTCCAACACCTCAATATCCTTCTTGTAGTGGGGGCCCAAAACTGAACACAGTACTCGAGGTGGGGCCTCACCAGTGCTGAGTACAGGGGGATGATCACTTCCCTAGTCCTGCTCACCACACGATTCCTGATACAGGCTAGGATGCCATTGGCCTTCTTGGCCACCTGGGCACACTGCCAGCTCATATTCAGCCAGCTGTCCACCAACACCTCCAGACTTGTGCTACTCTGATTTCTTTTCCTAGTCCTAAACATGTGTGATGAAGATATGCAAATGGCACCCCACGTTTTTTTCTTTGCTATATTTCTTGCTGCTTCTACTGGGTGCTGTCTGTTTTGCTTTGGGAGAACATTGATCTTCAGAACTCTAGAGTCTTCTGTGACTTACAGGTGTGGCAAGCTGTGTGTTTAAAGGATGCAGGACTCCCCTACTGCCTCCTAACTTCCCTGTTCTTCACAGCCACAGGCAGCCTGGAAACATTCTTGACTAGACTGCTGACTTTGGATTTCTTTGGTGGAAGATGAAAATGATGGCAGGAGAGAACTCTTGCTGGCCACAATGACATCCCCCACTCTGCCCTTCATTTTTAAGGATGGGTTGATCTCTCCTTCTGCTGAAGTCGCACAGAGATTTGAAAGGATCCAGGAGAAAAAAGGAGTGGTAGAGTGCTCCGCACCTGGACAGGATTCAGCTGTCCGCACTTGGGCACTTACTGTTATTTTAGACAGTGGGTGCATCCTGCCTGGCCTCCAGCTGCCCACCTTATGGGAAGGTGCAGCTCTTCCCATAAGTCCCATGTCATATCTGTCCGCCTATGCAAATGACTTGGATATCCCGAAGTACCTCTAAAGGATGTCTTAAGAAGTGCACTTACATCACCGGAGTCTATAAGCATAGCAAATATTGTAATTTAATTCATCAGAGGTGGGAATAAATTTGGACTGATCTCACAAAAAATTGTAGCCCTCTTCCTTAAGGTTTTTACAACACAAGATTCTGGTATTTGGAAAGCAAACAGAATTCAGTCTTGTTAACAGATCTGCCAAGACCTACAAAAGAGGAAATGAAGGATTTTTTTTTTTTTCCTTTGGAGTGTGCAGTTGTTTCATGAGTAGAGATCAGCACACCCAATAATAAAAATTAAGTGAGTGTCCTGGTTTGAGCAACACAGGACTAATTTCTCTTCTAATACTTGGGAAGACTGCACTTTTAGAAGACTCCAGTGTCTGAATTTGTGAAAATATTTACTTTATAGCCAGCTATGGTGTGTGGGTTTCAAGGTCTCAGTGTTTTTGAGCTTGCCAGATGCAGGGATGAGGAAGAGCAAGACCCGAGCACTTGACCCAAGCTGGCCAACAGCATTATTTCACACCATCAACATCATATTCAATATAAATTAGAAAGTTTGCTGCAATGTTCTCTCTCTCCCTTGATGGCTGCCATCCTAAGAACTTCATGCCCCGGTGCCAGACCCCTGAGCCCTTCCCTTCTTCCCGAAGCCGTAGCGCTCGCAGTGTCTGACATTTACTGTCCGCTGCTGGGAATACATAACTTCCTACTGATAGAACTGGCTGAGTACAATCTTTGCATATTCTGTATTGGTATCAGGATCAATATTGGTTCTTTAGTGCTATTAAGGTTAATTATCCTGTCTTATTCTATTAAATCTTTTTATATTTCAACCCCCGGGTTTCCTTGTTTTTTCATGATTCCCTTTCCCAGGTGGGGAGGGGTCATCAGGTGACAGAATGATTGTCTAAACGACAATAAATTGTTATGGGTTTCTCAAACCATAACAGGGGGGATAGAATATGTGTTAGTGTTATTATTGTAATGAAAAGCCAGAATAGAACTGATGGTTTGCTTGTAGAATATTCTTTTATATGTGAGAAGGAAAGGTCAGTGATAAATAATTTCAAGTGAGGAATGCAGCTAGATTTGGAGGATTTTCTGGGAATATGACTTTCTTCCTTCTGCCCCAAGCTAACAAGCAGAATGAAAGTAAACAAATGGCATCAGCCTGTGGGTTAGATTTTAGTGAAGACTGTCATTGACAAGTCAACCTAACTGTGTTGCTAGAACTTAGCTGCTAGATGAGGTTGGAATGGCTGAATGTGCTGTCAACAGTGTCACCAAATTACCTCAGCTTACAGCTTGCCTGCGGTGCCTTCCCAGTTAGATATAAAATCTATTTTATATAGGCAAGTTCCTTCTTGCCTGCCTGGATGAATTTCATGCGCTGTTATGAGAAAGGAAGATCTCTCCAGCTCCCAAGCACAACCAACAAGAACCTATCTTTAACCTGTTGTTTTGGGGCTTTTTTCCCATGAGCCAGCCCAGTTGACCTGTCTGGCCATTGCTATGCACAAACAACTCACTGAGGTAAGAGTTTTGTGCAGCTCTGGAGCAGAGTGGATTTCACCTGCAAGACCACTGCAAGCTAAAGACTCTTCTTTAGAAGAAGTGCCTTGCCAAAAGAGTAACTACAGGTCTGCACCGTACCGGGTACGGTTTTGATCTGCTGAGTAAAAGCTATAAATATTTCAATTCACAGCAGTTTATAATTTTTCAGAGGAGAACTTCAACTTCATGATGTTTCATTATTATGTGGCATCAAAAAGCATAACTTGGAGATATGAAGAAACAACATGGGTGTTAGGAAAGAAGAAATCATGGTACGGATTCATCATCTCCTGAGCAGGGAGAAAAATGGGAGTTTCCTACCCCATCATAAGAAGCACACTTCAGGTGGACTCCTTTGGCCTTTCAGGCCTAGAAACATAACAGATTCGATAATAGTTTAATTGCAGTGGTAGTAACAAACAGCCCTGAAGAGTATAGAGAGAAGAATCACATCTTTCCCCTTTGGACTCCTCCNTCAGTCTTGTTAACAGATCTGCCAAGACCTACAAAAGAGGAAATGAAGGATTTTTTTTTTTTTCCTTTGGAGTGTGCAGTTGTTTCATGAGTAGAGATCAGCACACCCAATAATAAAAATTAAGTGAGTGTCCTGGTTTGAGCAACACAGGACTAATTTCTCTTCTAATACTTGGGAAGACTGCACTTTTAGAAGACTCCAGTGTCTGAATTTGTGAAAATATTTACTTTATAGCCAGCTATGGTGTGTGGGTTTCAAGGTCTCAGTGTTTTCGAGCTTGCCAGGTGCAGGGATGAGGAAGAGCAAGACCCGAGCACTTGACCCAAGCTGGCCAACAGCATTATTTCACACCATCAACATCATATTCAATATAAATTAGAAAGTTTGCTGCGATGTTCTCTCTCTCCCTTGATGGCTGCCATCCTAAGAACTTCATGCCCCGGTGCCAGACCCCTGAGCCCTTCCCTTCTTCCCGAAGCCGTAGCGCTCGCAGTGTCTGACATTTACTGTCCGCTGCTGGGAATACATAACTTCCTACTGATAGAACTGGCTGAGTACAATCTTTGCATATTCTGTATTGGTATCAGGATCAATATTGGTTCTTTAGTGCTATTAAGGTTAATTATCCTGTCTTATTCTATTAAATCTGTTTATATTTCAACCCCCGGGTTTCCTTGTTTTTTCCTGATTCCCTTTCCCAGGTGGGGAGGGGTCATCAGGTGACAGAATGATTGTCTAAACGACAATAAATTGTTATGGGTTTCTCAAACCATAACAGGGGGGATAGAATATGTGTTAGTGTTATTATTGTAATGAAAAGCCAGAATAGAACTGATGGTTTGCTTGTAGAATATTCTTTTATATGTGAGAAGGAAAGGTCAGTGATAAATAATTTCAAGTGAGGAATGCAGCTAGATTTGGAGGATTTTCTGGGAATATGACTTTCTTCCTTCTGCCCCAAGCTAACAAGCAGAATGAAAGTAAACAAATGGCATCAGCCTGTGGGTTAGATTTTAGTGAAGACTGTCATTGACAAGTCAACCTAACTGTGTTGCTAGAACTTAGCTGCTAGATGAGGTTGGAATGGCTGAATGTGCTGTCAACAGTGTCACCAAATTACCTCAGCTTACAGCTTGCCTGCGGTGCCTTCCCAGTTAGATATAAAATCTATTTTATATAGGCAAGTTCCTTCTTGCCTGCCTGGATGAATTTCATGCGCTGTTATGAGAAAGGAAGATCTCTCCAGCTCCCAAGCACAACCAACAAGAACCTATCTTTAACCTGTTGTTTTGGGGCTTTTTTCCCATGAGCCATCCCAGTTGACCTGTCTGGCCATTGCTATGCACAAACAACTCACTGAGGTAAGAGTTTTGTGCAGCTCTGGAGCAGAGTGGATTTCACCTGCAAGACCACTGCAAGCTAAAGACTCTTCTTTAGAAGAAGTGCCTTGCCAAAAGAGTAACTACAGGTCTGCACCGTACCGGGTACGGTTTTGATCTGCTGAGTAAAAGCTATAAATATTTCAATTCACAGCAGTTTATAATTTTTCAGAGGAGAACTTCAACTTCATGATGTTTCATTATTATGTGGCATCAAAAAGCATAACTTGGAGATATGAAGAAACAACATGGGTGTTAGGAAAGAAGAAATCATGGTACGGATTCATCATCTCCTGAGCAGGGAGAAAAATGGGAGTTTCCTACCCCATCATAAGAAGCACACTTCAGGTGGACTCCTTTGGCCTTTCAGGCCTAGAAACATAACAGATTCGATAATAGTTTAATTGCAGTGGTAGTAACAAACAGCCCTGAAGAGTATAGAGAGAAGAATCACATCTTTCCCCTTTGGACTCCTCCCAACAAGATTTCAGCGTTGTTGGTTGCCACCACCAGAAGCCATCATCTTGGGTCAAAGGTGCAGAAATGTTTTGACGTGCTTGGGAAGTGCTGCCCTGCCCTGGGATGGCAGCTCTTAACCAGAGTGGAGCAGCTCCTGTCCTAAAATATGTGTCCTTATTTGCAGCTTCACAGTTCGCAGCCTTCTTCGTTCGGCTATTAAGTTTTTGTTGTTATAACAAAGGGCTTTTGTGCTCTTTGGATTTAGCTAAACGATCAGATAATTTGATGAAGCACTGCAGGTGGAAACAGTATGTTTTTCCATTGCACAGTGCGTTGCAATAATAATAATAGGATAATAATAATAATATATCTCGCTAATTTTTCTATTTTCCTTTAATATACTCAAATGAATGTTCCTTAGATAATTAGACTTGCAGGCTACTTAAATGTGGATCACTCCAGTGGCTACTTTCAGCCATTTGGAAGCAGCGCACAGCAGCTTCACAGTAAGAGGGAAATAATATCAGCTTTGCTTTCCCCCAGGAAACAAAGAAAGATGTTCTCCACTTGAAACTAGTGTAATTTATCATTTCCTGTACACTAACAGGCTGCTAGGTTCAACATAAAGGTAAAGGTGAAACATTGAAACAAAGCTGGAAGAATTCAGAATATATGAAATAGAAAGCTGTGCTGCAAGGGACACAGAGAACAGGAATAGTTTTTATTGGTTCCTTGTCAGTATTTAAAATCAGAGTGACAGCAGTGGTGTACTGGTACTGCCCGGAGGGATCAGAAGGAGAAGTTTCTGTAGACAAAGGTAAAAATACATGGGTTTAATCTTTCCAGCTCCCATAAGAAAAACTTTAACAGATGCATCAATATTTGGATGGAAGATATCTAAAGAAACCCAAGTGACTTTGTTGGAATGTAATTGGCTATTTTCTGTTTACTGAGTGTTCATATTTCCTTAAATTTATGTGACAAGGACTTTAGTGCTGAACTGTTGAAACTTGAGTGAGAAGGTTTTGTTGTAATCAATCAGATTTGTCCAAAGGTATTCCCTGGCTGGGTGATGAGGTACGAATGCAAATTTTCAATTACATACATGCTTGTCCCAACAGCTTTGAAATGCACTCTCCGAACCTCCCTGCCAGCCAGATAGATATTGCTGGGGCTTTTTTCAAAGTTTCACAGGAAGAAAACATAAAAGCAGGCTTAAAAGTATAAATGGCTTAAAAATAGGATTAGAAAAAATCATGAAGAATTAGGTTTATCAGGCGCTGTTAAGTACAGCAGCTCCACTCCAGCTCAGCTCCCTAAACCCCTGGTTCCTGGAACGAAGGAGCTCACAAGAGGGATCCCTCAATATTTGTGGTTTCATTATATTTTATTCTGGACATAGCCAAAGATAACACGCAGGGAGATATAAACAAGCAGAGATGAAAACAACTCAAAAGCATGATTAGGAAGGCTGCAGTACTTGAGCCAGGCTTTCACTGATGGCATAATATCTGCTGGTGTGGGAGCTGCCCGGTGCGGCTGCCTGGACACAGTTGAATTTGGGACCTGCTGGGACTGCGGCAAGGCTGTACTGGGCAGAGTCCGCTTGGGATCTGGACAGTAACAAAGCAGTAATTGGCAGATGTTAGTATTAATGGAACAGTAATAAAGCAAAGATGATTATGTTATTCCTCTGTGCAGCCACAACCAGGCTGTTGTGCAGTTATCTGAAGAAACTGCCCACAACTAAATAAATCACTGGGTCTGGGCACCTCAGCACCCCGAGGCCATATCCTTTTGGTTACACTGCTGGAAATCTAGTTTAATCCCGCTGCATATGAAAGGAGTTCCTCCTGATTTACAGTAGTATAGACTACAGCAAAATCTGCACCTCTCTTTTCTCTCTAGTTATCTAACACAGTTTTGACTTTAATTTGAGGTTTTTAGCAAGAGGTTTACCGCTGAAGAAAACCTATGTCCATCTGTGAGATGTAACAATATTGTTCTGGGCCTGAACAGTGAAAATCAGGTCTCACATTGACAGTTGAAGGTCTTGGTTTTAGAGCTAGACCTTTGCCTGGTGTTTCATGGACATCAGCACAAGCACCAAGCGATACAGAGAATTTGTCTTGGTCGCTGATATGGTGGACTGGTGAATTTTTTGTGTTAGACACATCTAAGCAAGTAGTTCTTAGAGCAGTAGGACTAATAGCATTAATTTCCAGGGGTTTCCCTCATGTTTAAGAAGATATAAAAATACCTGTCCAAGTATTTTCTAAACTTGAGGCAGACATAAAGCCTCTCCTTTGTGTGGACTCTCTAAATTAGCAATATAGTTACACTCTTCATGTTCAAGTCATTCCGATAGTAAGACTAAGAGCAGTTTGTACCTTCCATCCAGCTGCTTATCTCCATGGAACTGATATGGATTTAAATCATTGTCTGTCAAGTGTGCTTCCCACCGAACGCTGTATTCAAAATAAAAAGATGGGGGATTACAGGCAGACAGAACCCACATGAAGACAACAGGAGCACCAGAACCTCATTTCTAAAAGACAGTGAGCTAAAAGCGTCACCTAACAAGAACTACATTTTGTCTGTTGTATGTAAGCACCAGAACTGCCCCAAAAATTCAGGATCTGACGACAGGCCAGGCACTCCCTATGTTGATGTTAACATGAGATACCACAAATCTCTGTGCCTGCAGAACCTTCCCCTTCATTATCTGCTTTAATCAACTGTGACTTAGTGTGCAGTAATTATCTCTGAATAAAGGTGAAAAGTTGCAGTCATCTCCTTTTACTGGCATTTTTTAAACTGTGCAGAAACTGGCACATGTTACAGCTCTGACATGTGCTAGAGGTGCAGTCAGGAAAAAATTCTTTGAATGAAATTTGGTTTCTTGAGTATTGGATGTCAACCAGGATTTGAAAATACAGCTTGCTGAGCCATTACACGCCTGCTAATTAGGCTCCTTGTTACTCCGGAGCGGCCTCAAAGTATGATTTGACAGCATAATATGAGTAAAATTAGACTATTGCTAGAAATGCAAAACAACGAAACATGATTTATTGATACACCTAATCAAAACACATATTTTTGTATGATTTTAACATAAACTGATCATTTATAATATACATATGGAGTGAGATAAGTAATTTACATAGTCATCTGTTGTATAGAGCGTTGTGTGGCATAGGTCCACCCATTAATAAAAAGACTACCACAGAGAGCCGAGGCACTCTTCTGCTTTTCCTTAAGTAGCCTTAGAGTGTCTGAATGGCCACTCTTAGACTAATTAAAAGTGTCCAGTACCACAAGTATCTTCAACATTAGCAGTAACAAGAGACCTCTGATACTTTAAGGAACGTATTTCACATTCACGCAGGTCAGATTCCACTTGAGTCACTGGAACTTCTCCTGTAATGCAGGACCCAGACCAATATTCGGCAGAGCCCTCAACGCATATCCTCCCCAACGGCCTGAGCAAATCACACCCTGGCACAACAAAATCCCACTTGCAAGAAAAAGCCACTGGGATCACACAATGGGCCCTTCATAAGGGCTCCTTCTGTACTTTGCCGAAGTCGGGCGTAGCCCAGCTGTTACTGTCTGCTGGAAAGACCTCTTGGCAGGAGGCACCTTACAAACGCCTGCCAAGCCCCCTCGACAAAGTGGACCATCCGAATTCTCACAGGCTGAATCCCCTCTGGAGTTCCGTGATTTCGTCGACCTGGGTGCAGTTGCTAGTTCTTCTTGCTGCCCACGTGTCTCCAGGTGGCTGTCTGAAGGTAGGGGATGACTTCTATGGACTGAATGCATAAAAATGGAATAGTCATTTTTCATGGGTAATTAGGAAAAGCTGTTTTGAATTTTAAACACAGATGCTGTCATTATTGCAAAAGCAACACCTTTGGGGGGCATTCAATTTCCTCTAAGCCATCTTTAATAATCATTATGTTTTTATTAGATTTCTAGCCCTAGGACTAACTATTAGCATTGATTTAAAGAATAAATTACCAATTAAAAGTTTTTCCATCATGATTTCATCCCAGTCTCACTTAAATACTGGAAACTGTCAAGCTAGCGGCATGAAAAATAGTTAATCTCAGTCTAAAATTAAGCAGTTAAATTTATCTGCATAAATATAAATTGACATCTTTAATCCCACAGAGAAAATTCCGTATTCCCAATACCAGATCCTGTCACTTAAGATTGCATTGGTGTTGAAGTATGAAGATCCTCTTAACATGTGATTTATTTTTAATCTTTCACTGAAATTATAAAAATATCAAATTTCTCTTCAATGGATTTAAGCTTTTTCCTTTCCAGCTACACATGAGCACTGCACAAAGACTCAAAACTGTTGATGCATCACCTCTGGAGTAGTCTTCAAAAGAATAAATGATTGCTCAACTGGCATTCGAGGAATTTGCTGTGGAAACACCCATATAGCCCAACATAAAATGCGAGAGAAGAGGAACAGACAGCTGTAAAAGGAAACCATGATACGGCCCAGAATGAGAAGTCCATCCCATATTAAAATACAGATTGATAGTTCATGCCTCCATAAATGAAGGTGCTTCAGATTTGTTTGTGGCAAACAAAATAATTTAAGACACCAAGTTTTGAACATTTTTCAGGGTATAATGCCTGTTGTAAACTCTGAAGTCTTGATTTAAATTGCTCATCATTTATATACATGTAGGTACTCTTTGCATGACAAGTGTACACACTGCTTTAATACCTACATCTGTTCCAGCTCATTAAACCCAGCTGTTCTTTACTTTTCCTCTCTTCCCCTTATGGTTCAATGGTAGTAAACCATTCCTCCCCGGCCACAAGTGAATAGCAGAGAAGGCATTAGCTACAACCAGCCAGAAAAAAGACTACTGTTACCACTTTCCCTGATTTTCCATGCTTAAGTGTAAACTGATCAGGGAAACAAACTCATTGCATAGAAGCAAAGCCAGTTTTACTCTGGAATGCTAAGGCATGCACAGAGCTATGCTGGCATACTTACGGCACTGCAGTAATACATACTGGTCAAAATGGCAATGTAGAAGTTCTCCTAGGCAAATTGAGAAATCCTGATATGAAGCTTGTTCATCTGTCCTCGTGCTTGAAATGTCAGTGTGGTCTGTGCTCGTATACCAGCTTACAACCACTACTGGTTGTACCACTGTACTACCACAGCGAACTTCCCATGGCGCCAAGCCGTACAACTTTGATTCTTAAGCTCTCATACCTATTAGTGCAATCCTGTTTTTTCCCCAGAGAACAGCTTCTTACCTATATTTAGGTAGGGAGAGGAGAATCAGACCCATTTCATCCATACTAGCAGTTAAGTTCCCCCTACTCTAACAAAAGTTCATAAACCCCAGTGAAGTTACTACGGCATTACAAGGCTGACCTTGGTCTCCTAAACGTGTAAGGACAAAATATGCTGCATGGGGCATGACCAACCTGATGCTTATGTATCCCACAATAAGTTCCTATCACTATCCTTAAAACTAGGATTCTCTGCTGTTGCTGCTCCTCAGGTCCCATTGAGAAAGGGGTTCCTTTTCCTGTGCTCAATGATTTAATTCTATTTGCGTGGGCATCTAGGTAGGCACCTTGTTCCCTCTCCCTGTGGCAGAAACAGCCTGTTGGACAACGGGCATTTGTGCGTGTGCATGACGTAAGGAGCTCTGGAGGTGTCTTCACTCCCCACAACACAAGCCTTCCTCTGAGCCCCACACCTTACTGCCCTGCTGTGGTAGGCTCAGAAGGGCTGGAAGACAGAGGGATGCTGTGTAGGAAAATAGACCTAAAACCTTGTGAAAGAGTTTTGACTGAATCTTCCCTGTCCATATTGGGTTATTTGTAGTGTTAACACAGGCTTTTGTTTGGCTTTTACCCACACTGCACTATACCACCTGCCCATAAACATAAACTTTGGTCCAGGTTGCTGTTTTGGACACTGGCTGCAAGCTAAGACATGAGTGATAATTCTCCTAATACAAGGTTGACAAGGGCTTCACCCAACATGGGCCCCACAGCCGTATTTGATGGCTATTGTAGCCTACCAAATGCATTTTTAACTGAGGATCAGACTAGTAGCAGTCTTAGAGAAGGCTCTGAAAGCAGAGGAGGCAGGATCAGACCCCATCCCCAGGGCAGATCCTGGAAGCAAACATGCAACCAAGTGTCTGCAGGGCCATTTGGGTAAAACTTAAGAACAAACCAGAGAAGGAAGGAACACCGTCAGCGCTGGAGTCACAGCTGATGCCAAGCTGATGCTGCCTGGAGAAATATTCCATGTAATCTCATGACTAGTGATTGAAATGGTTTTGGTAGCTACTATTTGCTATGGGATGGCTTTTGTTTCAGTCAAGGGAAGAAGCAATATGTTCCTCTGGCATCATCAGCACGTGCGATCCCAGATGGAGAGCCTGCAGCTAGGGATTTTCTCTACTAGGCTTTAACTGAATACTGCTTTTAAAGTATTTAAAATGGCAGACTTAACAGAACTGACTGTATTTGTATTATTATTATTATTATCTTTGTATTCTATCTACACATAGCATATACCGAGTTTAGGACAGCAATGCTAGCATTTGAGCGGTGTCCTGGGCAGTCTCTGTTATGAACTCTGTTGGCTGTGTTGACTGGAAAAATCACTGGAGAGGTACCTGGTTCCGCCATGTGCTCCCCGAGTATGGCGGGGTGAAGCAGGAAGACAGATCTTTTGTGAACAGGCTTCTGTATCACAGATCAGCATTCTGTTTATGTTTGCTTACATTTTTTTTACATTCTTGGCTGATTGTCATTGTTCAACCCCAGCTGGCAACAAGGACCACACAGCGGCTTGCTCACTTCTCTCCCCCTCTCCAGTGGGATGGGTAGAAGAATTGGAAAAATAAGAAAAACTCCTGGGTGGAGATAAAGACAGTTTAATAAGTAAAGGAAAAGCCATGCACGCAAGCAAAGTAAAACAAGGAATTCATTCACTACTTCCCATCAACAGGCAGGTGTTCAGCCATCAGCAGGGCTCCATCACACATAATGGTTACTTGGAAAGATAAAATGCCATAAGTCCGAATGTCCTTCCCTTCCTTCTTCTTCCCCCAGCTTTATATACTGAGCTTTATATACTGAGTCATATGGTGCAGAATATTCCTTTGGTCAGTTGGGGTCAGCTGTCCCAGCTGTGTTCCCTCCCAACTTCTTGCATATTCCCAGTCTGCTCGCTGGTGTGAGGACCAGAAAAGGCCTTGACTGCCTCACAACGACTAAAAACGTTAGTCTGTTATCAACATTATTCTCATCCTAAATTCAAAACACAGCACTATACCAGCTGCTAGTAAGAATGTCAACTCTACCCCAGCTGAAACCAGGACACTGATAGAGCCTGATGTCACTGCAATTCTTTCTCCCTCTTGTAACTTGCAGTCCTTCATCCATTGATTTGCTGCTCCACCACCAAGTGAGAAAAGGCTTTTTAGCACAGAAACAGTTTTATGTGAGAGCTGAGAAAATATTATCTTTTCTGATCTAGCATCTGCAATAAATTAACATGGACGGACTATGATACGAAGACCATAACTGGTAAAAAAGGTCATGTTTGAAGTTTGCCCAGGCCTTCTAGCTTCAAACTGGAAGAGGGGAGATTTAGAATAGATATTAGAAATAAATTTTTCTCTCTGAGGATGGTGAGGCACTGGAACAAATTGCCCAGGGAAGCTGTGGAGGCCCCATCCCTGGAAGTGTTCAAGGCCAGGTTGGATGGGGCTTTGAGCAACCTGGTCTAGTGGGAGGTATCCCTGCCCATGGCAGGGGGGTTGGAACTCGATGATCTATAAGGTCCCTTCCAACCTAAACCATCCTATGATTCTATGATTCTGCTAAGCTAAAAATTATTTTCTTGTTTTTTATAAAAGTAATGGAAATCTTAAGCCATTGCTATTGTTTCTGCCAGCTAATTACCTAGGAGGCAAACGCTTCTGGTAGACACACATTGAAAGAATAAATAAAGGCTTAGTGAACTGTCAGAGGTATCTAGTTGTGACCTTGTTATATGAAAGAATATGAAAAGGTATTTTCTTTTATTACTTTCCCAGGACAATGACAATATTGTGATTCCTTCATTGTCGTATATCAGGACTTGCACTTTTTCTAGACTACGACAGCCACTGAGGGCTTTAGGGAAGGGAATTTCATCCCCCAAGGGAGCTCAGCCACCTCCGCGTGCAAGGAGCTAGAGGAGATGGGGACAGATTGCTGATGGCCAGGGATGGTAAGGGGGTATGAGAGTGCCACAAGTGTAGCTGGAGGGAGAGGAAGCATTGAGCAGAGGGGACTCGGCAGCAGATGTCTCCATCTCCAGCACCATTTCTGTACTGCTGCACTCCAGACCTGAGAAAGCCTCTGGAAAGGTGGTCAGAGACGTCTGTGGTCAGAGACGTGTGTCAGGACATTGGCACCAGCAGGCACTTGGGCATCTTCCTCTTCTGCCCACCGCAACAGTGGGGAGAAGAGCAGAAATGCTGATAACACGTAACCCCATCACTGTGGAGGTGACACTACATGGGGCTGGGATCCTCTCCACAGGTAGCATGGCAGGCATTTTGCTGCCATTTGCAAACTTTGCTTACTGTCTACTTAGTTCTTAACAAAGCTATATTTATTCTTCTTAAACATCTTTTACCTGCTTTAATAAAGACTTTGGTTCTGTGCTCCACTAGCAGGTAAGTACTTAGGGAAACACAAGAAACAGGCAGGCTGATCCAAACTTTGAATAGATTTCAAAATTACATAAAGCAGTTGCCAGTTGGCACGGATGTGACAAAGTAGCACGGCATCACGTTTCCTCACCCTATTTCCCTGTGCACCACCACTTGCCACACAAAGCCCCAGGCGCACAAAGCCCTTGCGATGCCTACCTCTTCTGGACTGCTCCCAATGATGACAGATGAGCTTTTTAGTTGCCTGTGCCAGGTCTGTGAACTGACGGTGTCCTAAGCCCACGCCAGCAAAAGCTCTTTGCATTATCCATGTAAACGTTCTGCCATTTACCTCCCGCCCCACTACTTTGAAGAACACCGGGCTTCCTGGCACCTCGGCTGGGTTACAGACAGTGCCATTTTGCTGTCGGTTCACCTGATACTGGTTCTGCGACTGTTAAGCATCAGCTCAGCACACAACTGAGCCCATCTCCTGCCAGGTGCTCTCATCGCGGGGAATGGCCTCATCAGCCAGGCTAGGAGAGGGTACACTGAACTCTCCAGAAAAAACTGCACGTACTCATATTTTTTAAAGGCAAAAAGATGCTTTCATATTCAAATATGCCACATAGCACCGTGCACGCAGCCAAGGTATCCCACGGTGGGATTTGCAAAGGCTGTGTCTATAACAATAAATCAGACGTGCCTAGGAACACTCCCAGGTGCTGAGGCCAACTGGCACGGAATGGCGTACATCTATGCTAATCAATTGTCTCATCCTCCAAAGCAGGGTTGCAGCACGCAAACCACCTACGCAGCTCCGACTGTGCCCAGGCATTACTCAGGCAGCATCCTGCCTGCGATGGGCCAGGCATGCGCCTGGGATGGGTCTCCATGGTTTAGTAGAATAGATATTTGGAGGCACGCTGGGCACACTTGAATCTGCTAGAGCAGGAGCAGCCAAACTTGCCCTCCTGGTCAAATAAGCCATCCTCAGCAGTGTTATTCTTACCCACTGATGTGTCCACAGAGTCTCAGTAGCACAACTGCTGTGCATATAGGAAAGGAACATTTACAAACACCATCAGTGACACTTTGGGACTGTCCTCTCCTCAAGCTGGCTGTCACTGCAGGGATGATAGGAAAATCAACCATTTTGCAGCCACAACACATTGGTAATCCCCTCACAGACTTCCAGCACCATTATATCAGTTGTTCACTGGTTGGCATCAACCTGACTCGACGCTGGCTCGTCACCGCCTGCCAGATCTCAATTGCAGTCTGCCTGGGCTGGTGCTGCCTTTCTTGCACAGCTCCATGAAGATACTGCTCTGTGTGCACAAGCTCTTCGGTCAGTCCTTGTCATCCAGGGACTGCAGAGTAAACGGAGCAGGGCTGACTGCAAAACATGAAATCAGGGAGATGTTAACAGCAGGAATTCCTCAAACTTGAGACCCACCTTCTTTAATGTTTCCATTAGTGATTTCAACACAATAAATAAGAGCAGCATTAGTGAGATTTGTTAATGCCAGGAAGCAGGGTGGTAACATGAAAAGAGAGGAGGCTTGGATATCCTATCGGAATTAGCAGATGAGCTTCAGTACTGCAGTAGTAGTGATGGAATAAATTTCAATAAAATGAAAGACTATATAATTGAGAATAACAAAACCCATGTGACCACAAGGACGTTATTGTTGCCAGCCAGAGAGGAAGGCATGTGATTACCAACTGACCGGAGAATGACTATGAACCACCATGGGAGGCAATCATGTAAGAAGCAACTGAGGTTGCAGGAAGTGTTTGCAGGGATGGGGCCTTTGGAAGAGCCCTGCCTACTGGATGGGTCACCGGTCGTGACAGTGAGTGAAACAGGCAGGAGGGGCAGGGGAACGGGCAGTCTCTTTTATGAGAAACAGCTGGTGACTCTTAACTTAGTCATCCTGATAACAGGGAAGAGTAGGAGGGGGAGTACACTTGTTGCCTCTGATGATACAATGGAGGTGGAGCAGGAACACATCAGAGAAAGGACAATGTTGGCACAAGCCAACGTTTGCATGCTAGAAATAAACACAGTTAGGCTGGGAATTAAGAGATGTTCCCCTTTTCTCAGCCAGTCCTCTCTGGAGCAGCTATTCAAGGAGAGCAAGGATGACATAAAGGAAGCAATTTTTAGGCGGTGCTTTTTAAGTTCAAAAGAAGAACAGCGTGACATGTTCACCGGTGAGGTCAGGGAACAGGGCCTGGAAATCCGTATTTCCACTGCAGTACTTTTGTCCTACAATGAAGAAGCAGCAGTCTATGCTTACGTATGTCCTTGTCCCCATGACCTGGGGAGCGCAGAGAGCATCCAGAGAGGCTGCAGTCTGCATCAGCTGTCTCTATGCACTCTCCTGGATAGTCTCCAGGTCACAGCCTGCCCCAGCTTCTGCTGTCCTCTAAGGATCTTTACCCAAGTTTTATATCCTTCATTTGCATCCATATTTGCATAATTGAGAAAAAAATAATTCAGTTTAATGCCCCGCATTATTAAATTCAGCGGTGGAAAGGGACAGCAGTGAGGAGACCACATAGCTGGAGTGCATTAGTTTGCCATGTCGGAGGGCTTAAGAAGTAACAGACAAACTGCACTGAGTGCGATGTGCACCATGGGAGTAGGACACCAGAATATGATCCCCAAAATCTGACATGCCTGCCCTGCATTAAGGTAGCACCAGTTTGGACATGAGGGCTTGTTACGGTGAGGAGTAGGGACTCCTGCAGGCTGCTTGGCTAATTTGGCTGCAGGGACCGGGGAAGATCCTGCATGGTAGCTGGAAGGAGACTCTGCTGGCAGTCAGACTCATGCCGGCATTGGGCGGAATGACCACAAGAAGAGCAAGTGGGAAAAACACCTCTCCCGGTGGTCATCTCTCCCCATCAGAAAAGATCAAATATTTCTGAAGACATAATTAAAAAACATCACATAACCAGCAAAGCCCTGAGGCTTGTCAGTATGAAGCAAAGTATCATTAATTGACACAAGTTGTTTGTTAAGGAGTGACTCATTTGTCATGGCTTGCACAGTGCCTTGGATGAAGAAAATCCTTAAAGACAGAATAAACCCATTTGCTGTAGTTGTGGAGGAGTCTCTGGAAGAAGCTGCACATATGCTTTCTAGCTCTGCTTGCTGCCTGCCAGAGCAAGGCTCTTATCATTCATCTTCTGGTACTAGTAAGGATCTGAAATGAGCAACCATCACAGTTGGTAACTGATGCCAGCTCTGGCGGGGAAGGATGCGCAGAGCTCTAGCAGCAGAATCGGGGGTGCGTTTATTGAAACTCTCTGAAATTGATAGTGACATAGGCCTTACCAGGGGGCAGTGTCCACAGCGGTCCTGCAGAGAAACAGAGGGAACGGCACTGCCCAGGAGCAGAGAGCTGGGGTGACAGCCCAGCCAGCCAGGCAGTGTCGCACTGGTGGGGTGCTGTCCCCCCGTACCCAGCGAGGACAGTGGGGCATGGCCAGTGATGGTGATGGGCTCAGACACAGCCCAGGAATCACCAGACATGTCTGCATTGAGACAGGTCTGGGGCAAGTGAGGAAGTCACGCCAGGTAGAGGGCTGAGCACAGGCACACCTCAGCTCAGGTATGAGGCTTGTAGCACTCAGGGACCCTGGGGCAAGGCTGCCCTGGCTGTGAGTGCACAGGGTGAGCCCTCACTGCAGAGATGAGACTTGCTAAGTGCTTACTAAGTAAGGAGAAATAGAGGATTTGAAAAAATCCTTTGGAAAATAATTCATTGCAATGTGGCTAAAAACATAGAATTATAGAGTCATAGAATCATAGAATGGGTTGGGTTGGAAGGGACCTTAAAGATCATCGAGTTCCAACCCCCCTGCCATAGGCAGGGACACCTCCCACCAGACCAAGTTGCTCAGAGCCCCGTCCAACCTGGCCTTGAACACCTCCAGGGATGGGGCCTCAACAATCTCTCTGGGCAACCTGTTCCAGTGCCTCACCACCCTCAAAGTGGGAAATTTCTTCCTAATATCTAATCTAAATCTCCCCTCTTCCAGTTTGAAGCCATTCGCCCTTGTCCTGTCACTACCTACCCTTGTAAAGAGTCCTTCCCCAGCTCTCCTGTAGGCCCCCTTTAGGTACTGGAAGGCCACAATAAGGTCTCCCTGGAGCCTTCTCTTCTCCAGGCTGAACAACCCCAACTCTCTCAGCCTGTTCTTATAGGTTTGAAGATTTTGAAGCAGTGAAGTCAGCAGGCAGCCAGCCTTAGTCATAGCTGTCTGTTCACAAGGGACAAAATACCGCCCAAGCACCTCATCCTGCTCTTCACTAGAAGAGGCAAATCTGATATTGAGGACAGCAATTTTTTTTTCACACGCTCCTGCTTCAACTTCCTCATCTGATGATCAGACAGGCATCCTGGAGGACTCTACTAACCAGCAATCTCTTATCATTTCAGCCATACACCTGACATTTTTTGCAGGTGAGTTTCAGGTCTGCTGTCCAGCTGCTTGGCTAGTTTGGCTTTGCGAGGCGCAGCCTGTTCCAGGTTGTGGTGGGTCTCGTCAGCCACTGCTTTCTGCTAGAAGCAGGCAATTTTACTCTGAAGGCCTCTTCAAACACAAAAAATGTTGAACTAGTGTAAAACTGGAAGTTTTAAAATTTCTAGCCGTAGTACACTGGATGGAGGCAACTGGTATATCTGCCTGTGAGGGATTGCTTTTAGGTTTCCCAGCAGGATTAGCTGAGTCAAAAGAAGGAGAAAGGGGAAGAGCAGAATGACTGAAGATATGGGGTCCCAAACCATTTTCTTCATGGCGAGGCTGTTGTAAGCAGTTCCCTCCTCTCCCTCTCAATCTTAGCCCCGCCGTCCCCTCAGCAGTGTCACCACAGGTCCAGGTGGACCAGGCAGGCCAGATGGACCAGGGAAATGATCAAAATTAAAAATAACCTTTTCCTAGTGAGACCATTTCTGTCGCACCTACCGGCCAGCACGACCCAGGCTGTCTTTGCAGTCAGTGCACACCCACGCATGGCTGCCCTGCTGTCCCCAGCAGGTGTGCCACCCCTCTCCCTGGTCCCAGCCCTGCATCCTCACCCCTTCCCTTCCCTTGCAGCAGGGGAGCGAGGGGTTGGAGGGTGCTGGGCTGAGCCAGCCTCGCTGCCGGCCATGCTGCTGCTGGTGGACAACAGGATGACCATGAGCCAGCAATGTGCCCTGGTGGCCAAGAAGGCCAATGGCATCCTGGGGTGCATCAAGAAGAGTGTGGCCAGCAGGTCGAGGGAGGTCATCCTCCCCCTCTACTCTGCCCTGGTGAGGCCACATCTGGAGTATTGTGCCCAGTTCTGGGCTCCCCAGTTCAAGGAGGTTAGGGAACTGCTAGAGAGGGTCCAGTAAAGGGCTACTAAAATGATTAGGGGATTGGAGCATCTCTCTTATGAGGAAAGGCTGAGGGACTTGGGTCTTTTCAGTCTAGAAAAAAGAAGACTAAGGGGGGATCTTATCAATACTTATAAATACTTAAAGGAAGGGTGCCAGGTAGATGGACCCAGTCTTTTTTCAGTGGTGCCCAGTGACAAGACAAGAGATAACGGGCACAAACTTGAGCATAGGAAGCTCCATCTAAACATGAGGAGGGACTTCTTTACTGTGAGGGTGGCAGAGTACCAGAACAGGCTGCCCAGAGAGGTTGTGGAGTCTCCCACACTGGAGACAATCAAAACCCATCTGGACACCATCCTGTGCAACTTGCTGTAGGTGACCCTGCTCTGGCAGGGGAGTTGGACTAGATGATCTCCAGAGGTCCCTTCCAACCCTGACCATTCTGTGATTCTGTGGAAGGAGCGAGCAGGGACCAGCCCTTATTTCCCATTCCCACAAAGAGGAATGGGAAGTAGTGGCAAAGGCCACGAGTGAAATGGAGGTTGTGCTGATGTTTGGTTTAGACCCCTCAGGTGAGAAAAATACTGCAATTCTTCGGCGGTTTAAGGCAGAAGGTGTGAGTGACAGGTTTTCCTTTCCCCTCGCTCACTGACGCTCCTGTGCTGTGTGCACCCACAAATCTGGCACAGGGAAGAAAAAAAAAAGTGCTTTTTGGGTGAGTCAGGCATTATGCAGAGTAACTGGGACTGTGCAATAAACGAGAGATTTCCATCACAGATCTGTTCTGGATAACATGCACAACATTGTAAAGTGTTGCTCAGATTTGTACTTTGCTGGTTGTAGGAAATCAGAGATAACGTGCCAGGGCTCAATATATTCACTTGATCTTGTTGTATCGGTGAGGTCAAGCTACTGTTACTGGTCAGGGACAATTATTGCTGCAAAGATAAAACTCATTTCCAGAGCTCTCTGTTGTTGTAAGTTAAGATTGTGGTTTGGACTTTAATTGAACATACCAGCAAGAAACATGTGTTGATATAAATCGGTCCTTGTAAGCCAAATACAAATTATTACAGTAATCATTAAAGTAACTGAGAGTACAAAAATATTACAGCTATGAAACTGCATGTTGTAATTACTGGTGTTATCTCAGTGTTTTATATTCAAACTTCTCTGTTCTGGATACTATTAATGAATATTGATTTGGAGAACAGAAAAAGAACTTCTCAGTATTAAAAGCAGTTTATCTGTATTTAAACCAAGACGGTTCCTTTTTTTTTTCTCTGCCTTGGCTGTATCTTTAGACCCCCACCTAACAGCAGCTGTGATTTATTTTTAGCTTTTTTTCTTTGCATATTTAAAAGGGTGTTTCCGTATGGTGTGAAGCATAAGCTAGCGTAGCAATTAGCTGGCAAAGAGACTGAGCTTTACAATTCCAACTAAGTCAGAAATTAATTTCTGCTATGAATCAAATACATCTACACAATGTGAATAGTACGCCTCTACTACACACATATACTGTAGATCTGTCCATTCTAGGGACTCAGTGGAGTATACAAACTGAATTCAAAAGAAGACATCTAGCAGTGAGTTTAAATGCCGATAACACCACAATACGAGCTGAGTGCTGTAGGGTTGTCTTTTTAATTCATGTTATATAAATTGAATATTGCAGAAGTCAGCAACATCTTTTCAGAAGCACTACCCTGTACATCTAATGGAGCACGATCCAAAGGCTACATTTGCATCTAAATACAATGATCCATGCAGAAAATATCTGGCTTTTATCTATAAATTACAATGAGCTTTTCTTTTTCTACTCAGAATGGTTCTCTTTAAAGAAAAGGAAGCTCCATCTTCCAAGAAATGGTGAACAATTGGTTTCATATTGTTTGGATAGGGTACGGTGGCCAGTTAAGACATGTTACACATAAGGAGTTATACAACTGTGACTATATGAATGGTTTTACTCTGCCATTTTTAACTAGGGAAGCAGCCGTCAGTAAATAAATGATGTGGGTACAGAGCAAACTCTTTTTACACTGCATCTTAATTAAGAATTAATTAACAAGTCCTCATAAAGAAATAATTAATTTCCGGATCTTCTTTGCTTTTCTGTTTTATTATTCTAAACAAATCTCTGGGGTTTCTGCCTTAAAAGACACAAAAAGCCTTCACAACTAGAGAGCATCCTGATCTCTTATTTGTGCACATTAGAATTTTAACAATATAAATCAGTGTATTTTTTTCCATACATATAAAAACCCTTGGACTTCTCTGTCCAGTACAGTTCTTTTTCAGGCAGTTAGTTTCTGACTTCAGTGCCCTCATCAGCAGGGATAGGGAGGAAAGGCTTTGCTTCCCTATTCTGTTTTGCTCATTTACGGTGGTTTACAAGGCAGGCACTTTACCCTAGTTGAGCATCTTCTCAAGGCAGACTGAGATCACCCTAGGTCTCCTTCAAGCCTTTCCCAAACAGGGCACCGCTTTACACATCCAATTAATAAAACAGCAGTGAAGCCTGCAGAGACCCGGCCAGACACAGAAACCCGCCTTCTCAACTCGTGGTCCTCTATCCACTCGAGCTCCCTGCGCCCTCAGCTATCACTTCTGCTTGGCCCCTCTCCAGGCTGGATTAGATGCACCCAGCAGGGACAAGCTGTACCCAGCCAGACCCCCCCCTGCTGCTGTCTAGAAAGGGACAGAAAAGCCAGTTGCCTGTGACGCTTAAAAATGAGGAATGTGTTTGGGAAACACCTCAGAAAATACTGGGTTTTAAGCGATTGCCTAATGTCACAGCAGATCTCTGGCATGTGGGACAGACCCTAACTCCTCTCTATCGTCCGCAGCCACTCTTTCTTTTCCTGTTCCTTCTGAGTATGTCTGCATTGCAGTCACTCTTCGCAGAAACACTGCCAGACTGGGTTAAGCTCACTCAACTCCGGCTAACTGCTGCTGTAGCAGCAAAAAGCCCCGTTGCAAATTCTGTTTCAGCAGATTTTTGCATGGCTTTGTGTTTTAAACTATCCGCAGTACAATTAGTCAGAACTTTTAAAAGTCAAGGTCCACGGTCATGCTCAGCTCAACAGAACTGAGCACCCAGGAATTCAGAGGATCAGTCATTTATTCAGATGCAGGTATTTTGGCATCCACTTTAAAAAAAAAAAAAGACCAATAGTTTTGTGAATTTCTGGCTTTGAAAAGGTAATAATTATATTTGGTAATTGCATTCCCATGATAAAGTCTGCCTTTCTACTTATCTCTGCTCCAATACATTTTTCTAAACAAAACAAAGCTCACCAATCTTTGTCCTCTCAGTTTCCAGTATCCATCTTCAAGGATAAAGGTGAATTTGTACACAGCTCTCTCCAAGGACTCTTTCTCTGTCGTTACGGCTCTGTTTATCCCAGGCTCTCCAGGCACTCATTCCCTATTTTACTCCCAGCAGTGCTTTTCTGACAGTATCAGGAGTGGGAGAAACTCGAGGGAAGGAATTGGGATTTGCTACCCCAAAGCAAGGACAAGTTTTGATCAAGCTTAGACAATCCAGGACCAAAGCCTGTGTGGTCTGGCTACAA
The DNA here is from genome assembly GCA_008711295.1 of Anarhynchus alexandrinus. NCBI lineage: Eukaryota > Metazoa > Chordata > Aves > Charadriiformes > Charadriidae > Anarhynchus > Anarhynchus alexandrinus. The sequence goes on along the minus strand of VUYV01000050.1, from coordinate 4,148,833 downwards.
TACTAGAGACTTCCCTTATAGCAGAAGGAGGATCCCTACACATTTGTCCAAGTTCCGCAGAGGATCGGGTTCCTACATAGTGCTTTACATCTCTGGCAGATTTATTGCGTGCTGAAATTCCTCCACCAACACCACACAATGCTGGGGCTGTGTTGCAGGACACACAACACAACCTCTGTTCACAGTGCATCGGTGTCCTGACTCGCGTGCATTAACCTGTAATGCATTTGGTGTCTACCCAACATCCATGCAGATACAAGACACAAGTATGTTGATCCTACAAACATGAATCTTCAGGGTGCCGTAAGCAGAGGCCTGCTCTGCATTTAGTATTCAGTTTGTCCTCCTCCCACCTTTCTCACTACATGTGGTCTTGAGAGAAGTCCTTCTGGGGAGCAATCACCATGTGTAACACCTGAAAAGGGCCACTGCTTTCTTCATCTTTTTGTGAAAACCCGCAGCATTCAGGGCCAGATGAGGACATGGAGGAGAAGGTTGCTACCACATTGAAGGATTAAGAGCACAGCATGCGACATGGGACAGGGGCTGGCAGGAGGACAAGGAGGAAGGGAATTCCACCTAGTTCCCTTGGTGAATCCAAGTCAAGTGCACATGCATCTTCATACCAAGGTGGATGTTGCATATCAGCTACTTCCAGCATTCATGTCATCAAATAATGATGGCCTGACATTAAAAACATATCTTCATAACATGGGTGTCTGGTAGCAACTTCTGTTGCATGGTATAACTCACCACTTTTGCTCCTCGATTCAGACGGCCAGAGCAGCACAGACTGGAGTTTTTTGGACAGCAGAGAGAGTCAAATTTCTCTGCTCCTCTACTAACCAGTGCCTCCCACACCATGTCTGTGGCAGTGGTACTAATGCTGCTGTTGTTATGTACCGATGGGCTTGCTAAGGAAATGAAATCTCTGGGCTGTTGGGAAAGCTTTCATTGTTCATTCATAGGTGATTAATTGTTTACATGGCCATCAAATTGCCCTCAGAGGGTGTGATGGGAAAATAAGTCCTGATGATAAAGTACACTGTCAAAATTTTCCTCATGTACTTTTAATTACTTTGGGTGTTAGGCATAAACTCTACTCCAGCAGACAATTATTCCACATATATTTTATTGCGGGCCTAGATGTACACATAAAATTAATTGATTCAAAATGGTATACATTGTTTTAACAGCCAGCTTTTGTTAAGGAGTGTGCATCTATCTATAAAGGAGGGAATATAGCTGAAGTAGTTTATGAATGACAGCTGGAACGTAGTATGGAATAGCAATGTGTACAGCGTGTTAGATATTGAAAATTAAAAAAATATTTTTGATCATGTCTTTGCAATAGGCGGTGGCACTGTCAGGAGCTATTCTTTCATCCTTGCAGGCATATACTTAATAGGTGAGAAATTAATTAATATGCTGTTACACAATTTCATCTGTGGGAGAGCCATGCCTTTGCTAATACAATAAGAAAAGCGTATCTTTCAGTGTTTCTATCCATGGCTTAGTCTGGGAAGGTGAAAATGGCGCTAGTTCTCTGTGAGCTATGCACCCCCCCCCCGCCGCCTCCCGCCGCCGCCCAGCAAAAAAAGAGAATTCCTAACACAGAGATGCCAAAATACACATTCTTGCCAGAGGAGACATTCCCTGCCCATTCAGAATCTTATCAGCCACTAGAGCACAGCTGCTCCTTGGTGAGGTGTAGGTTGGACCTACTTTCTGTCCTTGTTGGGTTTGTCATCTTTCAGCCTCAAAAGGAAAATTGGGAGATAGCATCATCCAAACATCACCCTGGACATAAGAGTGACCGTGCTGGGCCAGATCAAAGGTCTATCCAGCCCAGTTTCTTCTCTCCATCAGGGACAAAGAGCAAATGCCAAAGGAAGGACATGAGAGAAGGACAAGCACGTAATGATATTTCTCTGAAAGTCTCTCCCAGTGTCCAGTGTGTTGTGGCTCAGAGACTTCCTTAGCTAGAGGTGGTCTTTAATAGCCTATTAAATGCACTCTATGGTAGGTACTTAATACATAGCATGTACTTAAGAGCCCTCAATAGATTATTCTTCCATTAATTTATCCCAGTTGCTTTTTTAACCCAAGTACATTTTTAGCATCTCACATAGCCTGTGGCAAAGCATTTCATAGCTTAAACAGTACCCTGTATGAAAAATATTTCCTTTTGTTAGTTTTGAATTTGCTGCCTGCTAGTTGTATTTGTTGCTTCTTCTTATACTGAGACAAAGAATGATCATTCCCTATTCACCTTCTCTGCGTCACTCATGACTCTGTAGACTTCATTACGTTTTCCCTCGGTTCTCTCTTTTTATCTTCCCTTTCTCCCTCTGTACTATCTTTTTTAGCTCTACTTTATACATATTGAGATAGGGAGACCAGAACTGCATACAGCATTCAAAATGTGGATTAATATTCTGCATAATAATAATTTCTAATTTGTTCTTTATTCCTTTCCCTAGTAATTCCTAACATTAGACTTGCTTTTTTGATCACTACTATGTATTTAGCTGACATTTTTTGAGAATTATTTATTTTAAAATCTTATTCCTGCGTGGTTCAACTCACTCAGAACCCATCACTGTGTATATAAAGTTAGAGTTGTTTTTTCCCATGTTCATCACTTCACATTTACCTACATTGAATTTCATCTTCCATTTCATTACCCAGCTTATTCATTCTGTATCTATTCAGAGTTGGCCTTTTCCTTTCCTACATGAATACCTTAGGATCATCACACAACGATACCCTGCAATTCATCACTCATCTCAGATCAGTTATGAATATCTTGAACAGCACAAGCTCTCACAGAGATCTCTTCAGGGGTTTATCTCCCGAGAGTGACCTCTCCCTTCTGCCAAAACAAACCATTTATTCCTACCCTTTGCTTGTTATCTTTAAAATAGTCATTTATCCAGGTAAGAACCAACCTTTCTCATCCCATAATAGCTTTGGTTTTTAGGAGCTTTTGCTGAAAAGCTCTTTCAAACAGCTTTTCAAAGTCTAAGCAGAATATATCAACACGATCAGTTGTCCACATGCTTGTTGACTTCTTCTCATGCTCTAGTACGTTTTGGAGACATGATTTGCCTTGTCCAAAGAAGCATTCACTCTTCTTAACATATTAAAATTTTTGATGCATCCACTGATTCTGTTCTTTAGAAAACCTACTATAAATTCATTTTGTTGACCTCTTCTGCAATCTCCGCCACAGGCCCAGCAGTGCCATCAGCATGAATTCCCTATTTGTGATTTTCCTTTGGGTGTCTTGCAGGAGCAATGAAATATTTTTCAAAGCTGACAGTTAAGCATTGACCTGGACACCTGCATATCTCACAGAACTATGAATGGTCACTTCTCAGAATGATTTTTCCTGGTTTACTGCAGATTTGCCCAGGAATCTGTGCAAAGATGGCAGCCACTTCACCTTCTTCGGATATCTCTATGGCTCTAATAGACACACAGCTTCCCTGACCCCCATCACCAGAGCGATACCGGCTCCAGCGTTCAGTCTGGGTCTGATTTATATCATTTCCTTCTTGAGCTTAGTCTGTGGGTGGGTGTGCTAGCGGCGATGTGCTGCAGTGATTTCTGTTGTGGGCAGCGGCAGCTGAGGGCTTTGTGCACACCTCATGCAAATGATGGTATCTCAAGGACCCAGGCCCAGACTGGGGTCACAGCGTCCTTCTGCTTCCATCTCCGTGAGATTTTGGGTCAGCAGCTTAGCTACTCCTGGCTCACTGAGTTCTATCCCAATTCTACAAAAAGCAAGAATTGCTTTTTGGCTGCTCTCCTTTTATAAGCAAGAAGGAGGTAGGTTCCTGGAAAGGTCCATCCTGTGAGAAAGAGTGCCAGGAGCTGTGGATTGTGGTATTACATTTGCTAGACTTACCTCCATTTTCATTAATAGATCAAACATTGTACCCCATTCATCTCCATAAGTGTAGATCTTTTAGACCCAGAAGGAGGTTATTTTTTTTCCCAGTCTTTTAAAAATAACCTTCTCCACAACTCTACTAGAAAGATCGGTATTTTATAATGGTAGTGTCTACACATCTACATTACCATTTCAGTTCAGAAGTGAATGTTCTGATGGCACTCAGCCAGCTCATTTGGTTGTCATCCTGGAGTGGTCTTGGAGGGCACGAGGTGAACTCCTTTCGGACAAAACTAAAACAGAAGACACCTAACGTGCATTGACCCCAAACGAGCATTCAAACCATAGGAGCAGACTAGACCTGGCCCAGAAACGCTCCCTGGAAGATGCAAACTTCTGGTGCCATTACATAATTATATCCCAAACCCTGTAAAAATACGGCTTGCTCGCACGGTATGGACATTGGGTCTCCAGCACACAAATCACTCCTACTGATTTGGAGTGATGGAGAAGTCAGCTGCAAAACGCTAAAATCTGCTGCGCTCAAATGACTTGAGAGGAGAAAGGGAACAAGATTAGAAGGAGCCCTTATCTCCAGAGCGCTGACAAAAAAACCCACAAGCACCGTGTTCCCAAGTGCAAGTTTATCAGCCGTCACGCCCATCTGCCACCAGCCCCGATGAAACCGCCTATGCAGACTGCTTCTGTTGCTTCACTGGAGGTGTTTGTTTGTGGTTACACCCACCTGTGTCTCTGCGATGAGAATCACACCACAAGCACTAAAAGGAAGGAAGGCAGAAGTGACACCACCACTTCTAGACTAGGGATTCTAGTAACAGAGACCAGAAGACAATGCTGCAATTAAATTTGACTGAACGTTTCTCAGGATGAGGTATCCTACAAGAACTAGTCCAGAAAACTCAACACTAAATATATTTAGCTGACAATCAGTTAAATTTACATGGTGAAATTATTGGTATATTCCTTTTCAGTAATCCATTTTTGGATCACTATCACTTTGAATTCTTTTGTACCCAAAATTCATAAGAGCAAGTCAGAACACAAAGCCTTTCTTATACGGTTAGGATATTGATTTGCATATAACCATAGCCATCCAGTTCCCTTGCTATTTAGTCTCAATTTTAAATGTTTGCAAAATCGCAGCCTGTTAAACCGTATTTTGAAGTAGCCGCAGCTGTGTAATTCAGCCACACGACATGTTAGCAAAGGGAGCCTTTAAAATAGTCGAGTCAATATTAAAAATGTGCACATCTTCTTGCAAGCTTTTCCCATTCCTCTCAGAATACCCACGTGCCGGAGCCCCGAGTGGAAGAACGCTCAATGGCTCCAGTAAAACCACCTTGATTCGCACCAGCTGCGGAGTTAAACTGCCGGCACCAATCCGGAACGGCTCCCAGCCAACCACTTATTTCACATGCAACCGTCTGCTGCCAGAACGCAACCCCGTGGCAGTTGGTGTGGCAATACAGCTTTCTCCTACCGAATGCGAGTCTGCAGCGGTTGCTCAGAACACATTCGACGCAGACGAGGTTTAGCAAAAGTGAATTACCGCTGACGCCATGTAGGGACTTAGGTTTGCAGAGAGAGATCTGATGAAACTGTTAAAAAACAGGAAGCTCTGGTGAGCAGGCGGCCGTTACCGGTACAAAAGACTTTTTTAAAAACACACAGACAAGGTAAAGATCAGCTAGATCCGCTTCCTGGCGACAAAGGCAAACTGTAGGTGTCGGCGGCCACCGGAGCGTTTGCTAACTGGGCAGAAATGAGGGGAAAACCTCATATGTGAGATAGACTTGCTTAGTGAATTGCTGCTCTGTGCGGATAGGCATTGTTTCCTGCTTCATACCTTGACTAGAAATGGGTGAAAGAGCCACAGCAATAACATTTACACAAATCCAGCCACATGTTCAGAGCTTCATAAGAAGACTCCTATATTCCAACCTAAAGCCAGTAATGCTACGTAACTGGTTGGATGCTTCTCCCAGGGGCTGCATCCACCAGCTGATGGTGTGACTGTACGTGTAAAATCCCTCCCATGACACACAAAACCCCTTTGTCTGATGCTATTCATTCCTGGTCAACCAGACAGGTGTCAATCAAACTAATGCCTCTCAACACAAAGCCAATCTGTCTACGGTTGCAGCGTTTGAGCCAATTTAATTTAATTTATTAGAGTTGAAAGGAACCTTTGCCTCTGTGACAATGGGTGAGACAGTTTGTAATGATTCTCATTTAATTGATGAATGTAGACTTGGCACTTGACAATTAACCAGACGCATTAAGACAGTAGGGGTGAAATCCCGAGAGGATTTCACAAGCATCTACATGCTTCTAAGGTTTACTTTCCTATAGCAAGTTCATCTGCAGCCTTTCTCACTTGGGCAAAGCTGGAGAGGTTCAGCTGTGTCTCACAGAAGTCAACATCCTCCACTCAGAAACATAATCTTGCTGTGCAGAAGAAGGACCCATGTCCCATTTCTGCTTTCAGTGAGACTGTTCTCAAAATAGACAGCCTAATGGCAATGCTGCAATCCCACATAGCCCTACACTCATAGACCTTTTGCAATTTATGCGCCTATGCACAAATGAGGAACGTTCAAGTATGCCTTAGCCACAAAAAGCCTACAATAAATTAATCATTCGACACAAGGCTGTTTCGAAGGAGAAATGTTACTCTCTAGGAACACTTTTCTTTCCTACACATTTTCCTAGCGCTGAAACTTAACTTGTTCCTATAGTCTGTCCTTTATGGTTGCCTGATTTACCAACCCACTTTGATTAGCTTTTCAGTGTTAATTAATACACATTTTCAACCCTTCTAATCACATAACGCTCAAGGGTGGTTATTCTAGAGTCACAGATTTTAAGTCCAGGGTGCATCATTGCAGGCTTCAGCATAACCCCCTGGGATTTTACCCTTTACCCTGGGAGTGCAGTGCTGAACACCTATCTGCTGACTGAATAAGAGCATTTTTTAAAGAAGGAAATCTAATCCTGATTTAAAGATTTAACGTGAGAGAGAAGCTAACCACATCCTGTCATAAGCTGTTTCACTAGTCAAGATCTACACTTTATTTTTAGCTCGAACTTACCCAGCTCCAGCTTCCATCCACTGAATCTTTGTTAGGACTTTGTTTTCTGAATGGTGTTATTTATAGCCTGTGACAGATCACTTCAGTATCTCCTAATTTACAAGCTAATTAGATTTTTTTATAGATATTTCTATCTCTTTCACCAAAAGAAAAGCCCTGGAGAACAGCTTTGGTCCTCTTGCTCATACTTCTCCCTCTCAGCAGTTCTCCTGATCTGCACAGAAGCTGCTCCTCATCAGCGCAGTCCCCTCCTGATTGGGAAAAAAAAAAGTTTTGAGGCTGTCAGACCATCACTGCCCTCACCACTGCCCGCTCTGCCCATCGCCCCAACAGCACCAGCGACAGCGCTGGTCGCTGCTGCTGTTTTCCTGTAACCTTCCTGACATGCAGCCTTTAAAGCCTGGATGTTATTCGAGTGATGGCTCTGTCACTGCCATCTTTCTTCCTGTCCATCTTCTGCTTCTTCAAGCCCCCTGTTAGTCCCCTGAAGCCACGTGTCCCACCAGGAGCTCATGTTCACCCATCACCTAGGAGGCCACCTGAATTCTTTGCACAATCCGTGATCTCCCCCTATCAGTCCCCATTTTAGGCAACCTATAGTTATTTGGATGTTTCTATTTTTATTTTTAGTTATTGACACGTAATTTGTCTTTTTTTTCTTCACATTAGTCCAAGGGTTCACAATTCAATGGGAACTGTTCTGAGCGCCTCCATATGTGGAAGCCTAGTTAGTGTGTTTGTCCCTGCTCTGTCCCCTGGTGTCTGCTCTGTCCAGAAGGGTTTTAAAATTGTTTTAGAAAAACATTTACATGTTACACTATGTAATGTAATGTTTACATTCGTTCTGACGTACTTCAGATTTGCTCTCCCTCCTTCCTTCCCTCCTTTTCCCTACCCATCCCTCTGCCTGCAGCCTACGCTTTCTGCCTGCCAGCTATAAAGAGATTTCAGAATTTTAAAAATAGCTGTTTAAAAGCAACAAACCAAGACTGAAATGAAATACAGCAGGGAAGAACGGCTCTAGGGAAACTCAGTAAGTTAGAATACGCCAGGGCTTTCCTGCAGGCTTTTAACAGTGATTTTGTGTAGCTGCATAGACCTAAATCTATACATTTCATTAGCTGAACCATCACTCTGAGAGGTCTGTCCTTTATCTGAGTATAGCTAATTGCAGATTTACTTTGGGAAGAAGAATTCCAGATATAAATTAATTTAAACTAAGTTTTATCACATATTCTTCTGTTTCCATGAAATCTTACTCTCCCAAGAGTTTACAGGCTAAATCAGGATTTAGATGCCTCTGTTCAAACAAACAAACTGAACAGATTTTGCCCCATGGTATTTAATGAAAAAGAAAATGTCATGAGGCCTTTCCCTTTAGAAACAATCAGTTGAGAAAAGATTAGCGAAGATATATTTATGTTCATACTGTCCCCTGCAGCGAGGTTAGGGGGTATGTTCATCATATAGATCAGGATTAACTCAGTTGCTGCTGTAGCACTGCAGTTCTCTTCAAAATGTATAGCCACTGACCTACTTTTCAGGTGCCTTGGTGAAAGTCACTCCAAATCCTTCTGGCGTTTCAGCACCATAAAACTGTAATGCTTTACCGGGACATAGCATCTTCCTGAAATGGCAAATAATACAAAGGTGAGTCACAAAATGGAATTTGGAACCTTAATGTTGGGCAAACAATGATAGTTTTTGTAATGAGCATATCCAAGGAGCGAGCGAGCATGGAAGGCCTCTACTAAAATGCCCTATGGGAATTGGTCTCAAAGGGCAGACTCTGAGTCCCCAGAGATGTTATAATCTTTGATGTTCTTCTTCTGCTCTTCTCCTTTTTGTAAGCAAGTTACTGAAAGCCTCTGGGCTTTTTTCCCCCCTTATTTTTTTTCTTTCTTTATGCAAAATAGCAGCTTTACTAAACCCGGGCTTTTGTGTATGTAGAATTACACCAGCCACACGCTGCACAGCACAGCCTATCTCAGCTGGCTATACTAATGCTTGAGGTTAAAGTAACACCAGCTTTCTCCACAGCCCTTGCTCCCTGCTCAGGCAGTTTCTCGGGAAGGCACTGTTGGAATATTTACCAGCCCGAGACGGGGGTGGCGAAAGCCACCACAGGCGTGTTCGGCACCTTCCGCCGCCGTTCGCATTCGTGCTCCTCGAGCTGTGCCCGCAGTAGATGAAAGCTGTCAAACGAGGTGGTATAGAGCACGAGGTGGTATAGACATGGCACCAGGTCTATACACACGGAATTTTCACCCTAAAGCAAAGACAAAGGAATACCTGACTCCGATGCCAGCAGACAGAGATGTGTGAGCTTATACGGAGCAAATCCTTAATCACTCTCTTAAACACAAGAAAGACTTCTCATAAATTAAACCCAACCAGATTATTATCTTAAGCTCTTTAAGGATTTGCTTCTGGTTTTATAATATCAGCCTCAGTAGAAAGTGGAGCAACGTTTTCTGCAGCTGAGTTAGGAATTCCTGGAGTATGTTATTTTACAGCAGAAGCTCAGACAGTCATTGTAACTGCTGTACCACTACTACTACAATGGTAAAATGATCTCCTGCATCACTTTAGTCCTTTTGAGGATTTGGTGAGGTTATTAGAGAGCATGTTTCTGCTTCCCTGCGCCGGCTGTACAAGGGCTGCCCCAGAAAAGAGGGCACGAACATAACACCCAGACAGTTCAAAACCCACATTGATTTGTCTTGCCCAGTAATTACATTAATATCTCTGTGGTATGGTTACACAGTATAGCCAGTGGGGAAGGGAAGAAAAAGGATCCGGTGAAAGAAAAAAGGACACGAGTCAGCAAATTAGCTGTCACACTGTAGCTTGAAGGACACATAGTGAACTGCATATTGTTTCTTCATCAGCTCTTTCAGATCTGGTCACCAGTTCAAGGAACTGAGAACAACATTTAAAGTAATCTGCACTTTTATAAATAATGCTGGGTGATAATTGACGCAAACACTATCATAAAGCAAACAGTGGTGGCACCAGCACAGCAGTGAATGAGGGAGCTGAGTCTTTTGGCACTGCTGTGGCACAATGGACAGTGGACACACTGTCTGTGTGTCCCCGTTGCTGTGGTTAGGGCCACCAATTATGTGAAGGAGGGAAGGATTTCTGCCCCTGTGGCATCACTCCGCACTCCCCCCATCATTCCCAGGCCCTGTCGAGGCGAATGCGGCATGGGAATCCATCTGTTGGCATAGGAGAGGTGTTAGGGAGACAAGATGGAGGGAGACAACCATGGCAGATGCTAACCAGATCACCTGGGCTTATGAGCAGGGAGACTTTTCCTTCTACTACCCTACCGTATAAGCTAGAGATGGGGAGATCAGCTTTTACTGGAGTTGAAGCACCCACCTGACACCCCACAGAAGTATCCCAGAGGATAGGTTACTGTAAAGCGTGCAAGGTCACAAAGGCAGGAATGTGCTGTGCAGCCTACAGCTTGTACAACCTGGAAGAGAAAGGTGTCTGAAGATGTCAAAAATAGGTTTTCATCTCAGGATTGTTCCAGCCAGCACGGGACAACTGATCCACCTTTTGCAGGTTGGTCCCTCGGAAGCGAGCTAGTGCTTCCAGCCAAGATATTAATTTGGCTTATTTTCCTTTATACTTGCCTTGTTACAAATAAAAGAAAAAAATAAAGTAGCAGACATTTTGGAGAGTGAATGTTGCATAGTGATATAGGGTAGTATCCGCCAGTAGTTTAAAGAGACTTCAGAAAATCAAGGATTAAATGTCTTTCTTAACATTAACACTGTACTAAATCAAAAGCTTTACTCTCCCTGAATTTGAAATAGATTTAGCTATGTAACTGAGAAGACAGATAGCCTTTGAAACAGAAAGGCCTTTTTATCAAAAAGGAAATAGTTCCAGAGCTTGCCTGGGGCATTTTTCCTTCCACAAGATTTGAAAAGGTGGGAAAAGAAAGTGGAAAAATCTTTCATCTAACTTATTTTAAAACACATATATTACCTTTTTGCATTTCAAATAATGACTTGTTTAAATTTGATTCCGTCTGTAATTTTTCTCCATGTAATGGATTTTGTTTGCTTCTCATTTTAAATATATCCCTGTCTTGGGGCACCTGAAGTATGCATTTAGCTCAAAATTAATTTCTGCAGTTTTAATTAATTATGATGCCTGTATTAAAACTGAACTTCCAAGGTTATTTTTAAAATCCTTTTTTCTAGGTTGTAAGATACCAACAGAGAGGGGAGATACACAGAGCCATAAAAATCATTCTTGAGATTCAAAATGTATTTATTCATTTTTTCCAGGTCTTCCAGGCTTCTTTTCTGATTGCCTGACAACTCAAAGCCATCCGGAGAAGCCTGAAAGACAAAGTATTACAGAAGTAAAAGGTAAAAGGCTGTATGGGAGCTGGACTCCTCGGTGTCACAGCTGTGTGCCAGGACTGGCTCAGCTCACCTCCCTTGGGCTGCTGCTGCTTTCAGAGGAGCTGATGCCCCTGTGGTCCCCCCACCTGTAGCCCTTGTGATGGCGCTTCTTGTAAGGCGGACATCCACAAGCCTGTCCCCTGCACATGGCATTTAGCCTGCCATTAACTCTGAACCTTTAATTTGACCTCCAGCTTCCTGGTAAGGGAGGTGAGAAAGGTCAACCGCTTTAGGCTGTAATCCTTCAAACCTCTTCCTAAATGCAGTCAGCTGTGAAAAGAAGTCATACATTGGTGAAGCATTTGTCATTCAAATTGAACATTCGCCCAGACTCCTTCCACCCCCCAGGACATGAGCCCTCCCCGTGCCGGAGCCCCTCGCCCAGACCGTGACCCAGTGAGACGGACCTTGTGCTTTCCCATTTGAGGTGGGAATGGGCTGCAGTGCCTCGTCCGCTAACGTCCGATCTCACAGCAAGACAATTTTCACCTTGAGAAATGTAATTCACCTCCTGCACCGCCACAGCTCTCGCTCTGGACTACGACTTCAGCCCTTCTCCTTCCTGCTCTCCGTATTTTTCTGGTGTCTTTGTGAGTAATAATTAATCATTCTTAGCCTAAAGGCAAAGAAATTTTTCTCACCTTTGCAAGAATCAACCTTTTACCTCAGCGCGTGACAGTGGCAAAGGTACTGATTTTCCTTTCAATAATTTGTCTTTCTCTTATTTTTTGGGCAAAAAGCTACTCTTGAGCATTAATGGCCACAATATGTTCAGGTTCGTTACACTTGGCAGGTGGGCTATTAATTGAAATGAGCATTAGTGAATTCAGAAAATCTTTTTTTACTCAGTTCCTCAGGCAGGTTTTGATTTGCTTCCAAACGCTTGCTCTGTGGTCTGGCTAGACGCTGGTAATGGGCTGCTCTATGGTAATGGCTTGGATTTCTTAACGCGGTTTTTTTCGTTGTGTTTTTTTAAGAATCACTTCAGTTTCTCTAGACACGATGCAGCAGCGTCCCTGTTCATATTTAGCAATGCAAAATTCGTCCTTTATTCACCAAAGCCAACAATGTGTCCTGAACTTTGCTGCAGCAAACTGAAATTGCCTGGTTATCACATTTTTAATACAAAGAGTGGGAGCTCAGATAGACTAAGTAATTTGTAGATTCAAGCACGATGTCTGTGACTCATTAGAAGCCAGTCTGCATCCTAGTAATTACCTTCAGATGGGTTTGGTTCAAACTCACTCACTATATTGTTTCTCCTAGAAACACTATGATCCTACATGTGCTTGAATGACAGTTTAAAAATATTGATGGAGGATTATATATCACAGCAGTCTTAAAGATTTTATTTAAGGTAGTTATGCAAAAAAGAAAGAAAAAGGAAGGAGTTTGTAACTCTGAATGTATATTGTCATTATTTTTAATACTAGCGACCAATTTTCTGACTGAATAATTCATACCCAGATTTCTAATACTTGTGGAAAAAAAATATGATCTTGATGTGATTTTTCTGAACCAAATTATTTTCTCAATCAATTATGGCCATTAGTTTTAATTTATTATTTTTCGTTCTCTTTCCCAACCATCATCTACAATCAATGCTGCAGACGAATCATTAGTACCAGTTCTCCAGTTTCCTATCAGCATGCTGGAAGTCTGATAGATTAAAGTCAGTTTAAGGGTGCAAGTGTTTTCCTTTGTCCCAGTCACGCCATTCCCAAAACTAAAACTAAGAAAAGCGGTAAAAATAACCTTATTTTTCAGTACCGAGTTAAGATATAAAGAACAACCAAGTGCTCCTGAATAGCAATACTGCAGCACTGTCAGCTAAAACGCTGCCATGGACACCTGCTCGCTCCCTCTAAAAATAAATTGCTGGATTGTGTCACCAGAATTGATGAGCCTAAAAAATCTAATGTCTCATGACAATAGGATTCCTGGGTGGAAAGCTGTGTGTGGAAAAGTGCCGGGCAGATGCTCTGCAGACCTGTAGCTGTGCTGCTGAAGAGTAACGGCAGCCCGGTCAAGGCACGCCGAGGCTGGCAAAGGGAGTCAGAAGCCACAGCCGGGCTCCCGGAGCCCACCCCACAGTGGAGAAGACCGGCCATTTGCTAAGGCTGATTGTGGGTCCAGGTGCTGCTCGGCAGGTACAGCAGCTCCTGTAGTCTTCTCCCCTTCCTCCTTGACGAGAAGCATGGAAGTGGGCTTCCCCAGTGCCGGCATCGCAAGGAACGACTTCGTCCATTTAATAAATCCCTCTCCTTTGGAAAAAGCCTGGGCCCAATGCTTCTGACAGAAGATAGCTTGCTTGCTCGCAAGGCCTCAGCGTTAACCAGGAGGCAGAACGAACAATGACCGCCTCCGATAAATCGGCCATGCTAGGAGCCACTTCTTTGACAGAACTATTTTACGCGCCTCAACCATAATGCGATTTGTCATTGATTTCAGAGATGCGGCATGTAGCCATCCAGGCTTTCACAGGATTTGTTTGGCCTCTAAGAAATTTCTATTAGATTATTTAATCTGTCCCCTTGCCGGTGGCAGCTTCTCACTGATGTGCACCTTGAATGGAAGCAATGCTTTCCTACCAGCCCCCACATCTCCTTTAAAGTCCCTTTCCCATCCGTAATGGCTTGATTTCCAGAGGTGATGGTACCCTCAGGTCCTTTTGCTCCTCAAAGAAGTAGGACTGCACAGACCTTTTAAAAACCAGGCCAACAATGTACCTACAGAGGGGGAATTGTTATCTTTGTGGGCAGCTCCGGGCAATTCCATAATACGCTCTGTTAAGGGAGGACAAAGTCCACGCTAGACGGAGCGGGTGGATGGGAGGCTAGGAGTGAGGCAGGGCTGGCGTGAAGAAAGAAACACACGGCTGGCATGAAAAAAGAAACACGCGTCAGCCTATTCAACTTGATTTTTTTTGAGTGTGCAGGGAGAGGGAGCGGAGCGAGGATGAGCCTCTCCCCTATCGCAAGGCAGATGGAGCACATGAAATCACACAAAGTGCCATGGGTGAGGGACACTGGAAGGGCTCATTTAAACCCACGGTACCTGCGTTAATCACCCCTGGGAAATTTACACTTGTGTAGTTTAAAGCTGCATTCTCTTTATTATAGGTTTGCTTATACTATACACAAATGATAATTAGGGGATATACCTCAACATATCTTCAAAAGAGACTTCAGTTTCTCCAAACCACAGAACCCCGCAGGCTGAGAACTCAGATTTTTCTGCAATTACTTACTAAAACTTCTTTAATGAGTATTTCTACATGAATAAGAGATGTGGAACTAGGAACACGCTATATACTATATAAAATAGGAATGAATTTAAGGATTGCAGCAAACTGCAGGGCTGCCGGCTCCCGCAGAGTTTGTGCATTCCTGGGTTAACACACGTGTAAACTGACCTCTAAAGCTGCATCTATCAGCACCTAAGCATATCTAATGGCTTGCTCTTGCCATAAGGGGGAAGTCTTGTTCCTTCTCCTCTCTTTCTTCTCTAACCCAGACCTCTTCCCAGCCAAAGACCCTGCCTGCTCACTTGGGGTGGCTCTGGAGCTTGTTTGACTCACCTGTGAGCTGATTCAACTCACTGACCCAGCAGAAAACCAGCAGCACCTGCTTCTTTCTGGGTCACGGTTCCGCTCGGTTAGCGACCAGCGCTGCTGAGCGAAGGGCTTCCTTCATTCACAGGTAGCAGAGCTGAAAAAAGAGAAACGACGGGATCGCAGGGTTGGGAACAGGGCCTCCTCCTTTTGGTGGAGGTGAACTCCATTCGTGCGTACCATCCTACGAAACGGAAACCTGAAGTGCCTATGTTTGAGCACCTAAATCCACTTTAGACGTCTGAAAATGCAGTTTGGTAAAACCACCTGCTTTGCACAAGCGCAGCTGTGGCCAACACCGTGCATCTGGCGCGGCGTGCCTCCGGCAGCTCCTACAAGCCCCGCTGCCCTTCCGCCTGTCCCCCGCCGCTCCCCCCCATGCCGGCCAGGGGGGTTGTATGCCTTCACCCCACCAGTGCTGTGCTGGGAACCGATCCAGCTGGAAAATAACTTCTGTACCCAGCTCACTTACAAAGAGTCGTGCCGGTAGGATGCGAGGCAGCGCCGGGGCTAAACAAGGGACAGGGCGAAGATTGTACATGTCCAGCTGCTCCTCGCCGCTGCTCTCCCAAAATGTATCAAGTCAAGGGCTGTGACCTCCAGCAGCTCATATGCCATCGGTGTGTCAGCCTGCTGCCCTAACTGCTACCAACAGCAGCCGTTTGGGCAGAGGGTTGAATCGGGTGCTTGATTTTTTCCTGGTTCTTGTATGGGGAAAAAAAAAGCGATGGAAGTGCCTGAGATGGAGGGTGGGTCTCTGCTACGTATGTACATTATTCTTATATTATTTACACATGATTACAACCATGAAGTTGCGTAACGGAGGCTGCAATGTAGGCTTGCAAGGTTTCAGCTGTCCTTCCCCTCCTGGTCCCTTCTGCGATTTTTCACATTCCTTTGTCGCGTTTTGGCTCGTGCTGAACTGTAAGGCCCTTGTGGCAGGGACCACGTCATTTATGTATCCGCGCAGTGCCTCAGATAATGGAGCTCTAGCAGCAATGAGGGCCTTTGGGAGCGCCTGTCACAGAAATTACAGGAGGGAATAGTTTCACTCTTGCAGAGTGCAGAATTAATTGTGTCTAAGGGCGCTTGATTTCTGCTGGCCTTTTTGAAGAAGTTCATCTTTGCCTCCTGCCTATCCAGTTGGTTTCCCTCCGTCTCCGCCAGCTATCCACTGACTTTATGTCCCCCACCTACCCCTCCATTTTGACTCCGTGGCTGATCTTTCCCTTTTGTCAAGAGATCGCAGGCTGCCTCCTTCCTGCAGTCTCTGCATCTCTCCTTTCCTTCCCAATCTTTGCCCGTGTGCTGATTAGGGCTGCAAATAAAGGTTAGTTAATGAGCAAACCCCATTTCCCTAGACTTAAAAGAGAAACATATAATAATTGTTTTCTTCCAGAGGAAGATAAGTTCAACCAAATTGTGTTTGGAGCTGGAGGGCAAAGGGGAGAGAGGAGGTGGAAGAGAAGAAAGAAGGAGGCAAAGGAGAGCCACCCCTTTCCTTTGGAGCTGTCTTTGGCTTTGTTTACATCTCAACAGGAGTATAGGTTAAGACGAGAATATAAATTGTTACGGTAATACCCTTTTTATACCACATGTAGTGACTCTTGTTCAAAAGCAAGTATCTGGTTTTGATTTAACTTATGTTTTTTGGAAGGTTTTTCAGCTAATTAAATCCAAATAAACTAAGTATCTGGAGGACCGGGAATATCTACAGTAGGTCTGAAGAGATGGAAAGTTCCTGTGGGTTTCAATGTACTGGCATGCTTTGTGCATCCCTTGTGAAGATTTGAGGACAACTGCATTTTCCTGATGACATCAAACAATGCCAAAAGATACAGCTGAAGGGAAGTAGCTGTTAGAACATTGGTTCCCAGTCTTTTAGCCTCCAAAATTTCCTACAAATCACAATGTGATTTCATACTTGAAACTGAAAACACTACGGAGGCACCGAATGGCTATGATGGCCTACCATGGCTTTACAGGACATCTACGATCCTTGAGCAGAGTTGGGGAACCACTGGTCTAGAATGAGGGAAGACCGAGGTAGAACAACCATGATGATTACAGATTCCACACGTGCAAATCTTCATTGACTGCAAGAAAAAGAAACCAACACAATTGAGTGGGAAAGAGTTAAAGTCCTTCAGATAGTTGGGTTCACTGCAGCATCACCATGTGGGATGTGGATGCAGACCTTTGGGTTTTCGCAATGCCTGCTTGTTACTAACGGTAGGATTTGATGGAAACTCTCTGCAAGAAGCATGGGAAAAGGAAACCAGAGAACAAATCTGAGAAAAACATCATTAGGTCAGCTACAATGTGCCAGTATAGTGGCATGTTAGGAACAGAGAAGAAAAGCAACACCAGATTGGTAAAATGACAACCATCAGCTGGATACGA
The DNA here is from genome assembly GCA_008711295.1 of Anarhynchus alexandrinus. NCBI lineage: Eukaryota > Metazoa > Chordata > Aves > Charadriiformes > Charadriidae > Anarhynchus > Anarhynchus alexandrinus. The sequence goes on along the minus strand of VUYV01000050.1, from coordinate 4,131,376 downwards.
CAAGAGCTGGCAGGCTACATCATAGAATAATATGCATTTTGTTGCTGGGCCCATGTGGACAAACTGAGATGGGCTGCACTCTGCTAGACGTGGATGATGCTGCCCAGTGAGGATGGAANGGGGGGGGGGGGGGGGGGGGGGGGCAAACAAAGCAACAGAGAAACCCAACAGCTGGCAATACTGAAAGATGATATGAGGAAAGGATCAGGTCTGAGGATTCACTGGATGGATGTGCATGGAGATAATAAATTGAGCTGTAATCTTGACAAAGATTAGGTGAAGATGAAAATGCTGATGGGTACTCCTGTATTTGGATTATTAAAACAAACAAACAAAACCCCAACACTATTCTGCATAGGTAAATCCTCTCTTGATAAACACTAAATGCAGATTCAGGCTCAAACCTTGAGCCAGCCCCATACGTGACACCAGTGTCACTGAAGAATGGAATACAGGGTTTGAGCTTGTTCTCAGGAAGTAAGAAACTCACTGGGTGTTAGGTCAGTCCTTACATCTGGGTGGAAACTTATAGCAATTGTGCAATTTCCCTAAAAAATCCCCAGAGATCTAAGTTAGGCGTTTTGCCTTTGCAGCTTTTCCTGCCTTTGCTCTTAAGAGTGCTTTCACTCAAAGTCCTTCCACTTTATCATGTAAAATATGGCTATTCCTTTCACTTAAAAGACCTTGGTACAACATTAAAAAGCCACCAATAACTATGCGGACGTCCCTTTTGCCATAATACCTGTCTTTATTAGTCAACCTCACTTAAGGGGTGGGGGGAAGAAACAGGACGCCTGGGTTCATCGTTTTGGGGTGCCTTTTTTTTTTTCCTCCTTTTCCAGGCTGCCGACCGCAGCACCCTCCGGCCGAGCAGTCAGCCGGGGGGGGGGGAGGGGGGCGGCGGCTCCCGCAAACCGCTGCGGCCGCCGGTCCCAGCCCTCCGCCGGCAGCCGCCTGCGCTCCCCGCTGCTCGGGGGCGGCCCGGACCCACCCCCGCCAACCACCCACCACCACCACCACCACCACCACCCCCCCCGGGGATTCCGGCAGCGCTACAAGGTGTGCAGCCCGGCATGTCCGTGTGTCCCCCACGCCGAACAAGGGGATGCGGCGGCAGCCGTGCCCCGCGCAGCCTCCGCAAAGGCGCGCTGCGGTGCGCAAAGAAGGAGAGGAGGGGAGGGTGGGGGGAGGCTGCGCTGCTCGCCCGCCGCATCGGTCGCCTTTCGGCGCCGGGTGCGGGAACATGCGCACTGCTGCGCGCTGCGCTCCGCGGCCGCGCTCCGGCCCTCTACCGCCGCCTCCCCCCGACCCTCCTGCCGGGCGGAGGAGGCGGAGGGAGGGGAGAGGAGGAGGAGGAGGAGGGAGAGAGGGAGGAGAGAGACGCGCCGCAACTTGCTGCGGCTCCTCCCTCCCCTCCCGTCGCCGCGCCGCTGCCCGGCCCCTGCGGGCTGCGCTCCGCGGGCAGCGCTCCGCGGGAGGCGGCATCCCCGGGCGCGCCTCTCCGCGGGGCCGGCGGCTCCCGGTGAGTTGGGGGCGGTGCGCGAAGTTGGCGTGTCTGTGGGGTTTGGGGTTTTTTTGGGGGGGTGGTATTTGGTGGTGGTGGTGGTGGTGGTGGTGGTTGGCTGTCGCTGCGCGGCTGCGGGAGGCTGCGCGGCCGCGGGAGGTTGGCGGCGGGGCCGCCGCAGGGCTGCGGGGCTCGGCACGGCGGGGCTGCCCCTGTCCGGCCGCGGCGGCCATTTGGGTGTTTGGGGGATAATTTGGGCAGGAGGGGTGACAGGTGCAGGGCAGGGTCCGGGGCGGGCAGGATCCGGCCCCTCGACGGGAGGTGTGGGGGGGGTTATTGTGCGCATCCCGGGCGCAGCGCGGCGGGGTTCTCCGCGGCTGCCGGTCGGCCCCTTAACTACGTTTTCATTCAAATCCCATTACATGGTGACGGACTCCAGTTTGTTTCGCAGTGGCATCTGCTCTTGGTCTTGGAAACTCTTTCGGAGGGAGGGATGAGCGGGGGAGAGCAGGGGCTGCTTTTCACGGCGTTGCGAAGAGAGCTGCGAGCGCCAGTTAGTCCTAAAACACATCATTTGCCGTGTGTGCTGCTTGGAGCATTTCTTTCCCTTGGTGTTCCTAAGAGGGGAAAGGAAAAAACTGGCAAACGGTCACAACAGAAAGTTGTGTGGCTCGAATGTTACATACCCTAATGGACCCAATTATCTAAATAAACAAACATAGTGATTTATAGGTGTCTGAACTATAATGCTTTGAATGATAGAGCTCTTTAACCTTTCTTTCTAATCTGTCCCTTAGAGATTTGGTTTTAAGGAGAGTAATATATCATCAGTGGTGCTGAATACTTGAGTTGATTACATTTGTAAAAGGAATGGCCTTTGAAATAGTACTGAGCCATTAAGCAACAAATGCAGAAAAAGAGCGAGAGAGAAAGAGCAAAGATAAAATTTTGGCAGAAAATATTTTCCCCTTCCTAGCAGCTATGCTCGATTAACTTTTAACCAGAGTTCTTATTTTATTAAATTAAACTTCAAAAAAATACGTGCGCTATGTGAAACGAGAAGTAAATCCTCCTTAGTCCTCTTGAAGTCTGTCTGCGTTGCAGTTAAATGATGATCGGAGCAGTGTCTGTTAAGAGAATTTGCAGAAGGAAGCTCTGCTAAAGATACCCAGTAGGTAAATGGAAGTACTTTGTTACTGTATTTGTTTCTCTTAGATAATACAGAAGTAGAAATTTCAAGGGTTTCTCATTTTACATCTTTAAAAATTTTGCCCTGATAAATATACCTATATGTGAGGTGCGCAGCTTCAATATGGCAAAAGTCCCTTCCCCTACTGGAAAAGCGATTATTTCAGGTGTTAGCTTATTTAACAGTGGCCAAATCGTGCAGCCTGTGGCGCATCTCCTGTAAGGGATGAGTTTCTTCTGCCCTCCTTGAAAAAAAAATAGTGAGTACAGTATGCATAACATCTCACAGGCCTGAAGTGCAAGAGCAATTTTATCTTTAACCAGTATTTCAACATAGGATTTTATTAACATAAAATCAATATTCAGGTCAGCAATGGGGATCTGCAACTTTTGAATGAGAAGCTGATCTGAAGGCAACACATTGCTCATATGAGTAAAGGTTGTGCGATATGACGCTCTGCAAGCTCACCTATCTTTTGTTCAGTTTCTTTTATGAAATGCCATTTAATGAGGAAAAGAAACAGGTAATCCATTGCATTTTAAGGCATTGTGCTCCTCATAAGCCTTATCGCCAGGCAGTTGAACGTGGATGTGGCTTTACATCATGTATTGTATACAAATGACTACTACTAGATAACTTAAGCTCTAAATTTTTCCTGCTATTAAAGTTCTATTGATCAGAAAGCAGCAACTGGATTTCAAGTCCTAAATAAGAAATGCTCAATAATCTAGAGCTAATTTGTATTTTAAGAAGCACTGTTCTGAGGAATCCACAAGAAATGCAATCGAGTTTTCCTTACTGGCTGTGCAGTGGCATTTAGTTAAGGAACACTCTTTCCTGGGGCAGTGTGGATTCATTGACACACAAAGGAGTTAAATCTGTTTATCAGCTCATTGATGCTGATGGCAAAGTGCTGTGGAGTTCAATGGCTGGAACAGGACACAGTCTTTTTCCTTCCAGTAGGGATAGGGATGGTGAATGGAGGGGCTTTTTCAAAGTAGTTCCAACACTATCATTTGTAACTGCAAAAATATAATGTAAGAATAAGATTAATAGAGCAAGAAGGCTTGGAAACATTGTTTAACACTTAATTGAAACAATAAATAATTCAAATAATGTTACCCAGGCTCCTGTAGCGATGCCTCTGCTTCCAGGTCTTGAGAACGGAGCAGATTTTGGGCATGAGGTGCGAGGGTAGCTCAGCCCCAGAGCGGCGGCGACAGGAGGGCAGGCGTGTTGCAGCCTGGTGGCTGTGCTGTGGCCAGGAGGGAGCCCGGGAGGGACCCCAGGCAGGGTGAAGAGGCAGAGCATGCTGAGACTCGCCCTCACCCGCAGGTTGCCAAAGTGGGGCTGAGAGACCCCCCTCCCAAGTTTGAGCATCTGCTGAATGAACGGCAACTGCTGGCCAGGGAGGACGTGCTGGATGCGGCCCTGGTTGTACAGCCTGTAGCTTGCAGGCAGGCTGCCCTGGCTGCTCGCTGCCCATCCCTGCATCCCAAGGATGCTAGCAGTTGCAGGTCTTACATTGTGCGTAACGATGCCAAAAAACTTCTGTTCTGGTGAGCGAAGTAGTTCAGGACAGCTTCTTCCTTGGGAAAGTGGCGTGTTTCTAAATGTTTGTGTCATCAGATACTGCTTACATTGATTAAAACATGGAAAGGGAAAGCAGCACACACTCATTTGTGTAATACTGCTAGTAATAAACTCTAGACTTTGAAATCACTGTGCATTCATGCAGGCTCTTGGGGGCCCTGTAAAATGCTGCTGTGCAGATGAGGAAGCTGAAGCCTGAAGATCCAGCTGCAAAGTTACTGAAGGGAGTTGAGATGTCCTTGGTTGCTGTTCCCCTGTCTCCATCCTGGTATCCCTCACGCTCTGAATTGGTGTGCTGTGCTACTGCTCCTCTGTAGGTCTCTGACGGGTGCGTGCCATGTCTGGCTCGCCTTCCCGCAGCCCCTCACCTTCCAAAAACCTAGTGTGCCATGCAGGCATCACTGCCCTGCTCATGAACCGGGGTAAATACCACCCCACAGGTGTGTGGTGACTCACTCGAGGCCCCAAGCTGCAAACTCCTCTGCAGTTTCACTCTGATTTTCTTCCGCAGTGAAGCAGTTTTTTACAACGCTGTGCCCGCAGTTACCTGGGCTGGGGAGGGTGAGCTGCAGGTGGTGGGATCTCCAAAGGGTGCTCCGGCAAAGGTGCACCAAGCACACCTGTCAGGTGAAGATGATGAGTGATGGGAGGGGTTCCTTCCCTTCGTGGATGCGATATAACCAAGTTTTAATTAAAGCAGCGGTGGTAGATTATTAGGGCAGATAAATACTGCCTTGTTACAGCCCTCTTGGGTCATATGTAAGCGGTATTCGTTTTAGAAAGGATGAATGAATAGTCAGTGTGAAGGATAAAGATCAGCATTGTTAATCACTCTGGAAGTCTTCCGTGGGAAAGTGTAAACTCATGAGTAAAGATACTGTCCATAAATGTCATTTAAATATTTACATAACTTGGGGATAAAATTTTGATATTAAAGGCATGTGAGTACCAAGTCATATTTGGGTTCCTGTCAGTGATAACTAGGACTTGTACAGCTGGGGTGGGTCAGTGGGCTGTATTTCTACGTAATGCTTCACTAGCACTTACAAAGAGCTCTTCTTCAACACCACCTGTGAAAAAATGTAATTGTTCTTGTCAAAGTGCAGATACAAAAATTAGAAACTTGGGAGACCATATTTGCTTAAACTCTTGTGCTTCAGATGGGGTTAACTCTTCACTTCTGGTGTCCCTGGGTAAGCAGTGGGCCAGTTGCCATTATCTGGGCTCAGGCCACTGTGATTGACCGTCCGCTTACAGTTTGTGGCTGTTGATAAGTCTGCAGGGTGAGAAAGAATGACTCCAGGTGGGAAGGGGTGGGTTTGTTCCCCCCCCACCCCCCTCCCCAATAACTGGAAATCATAGGAAGTGTTCCTGTGCTGATCCTCGATTTTGTAATTCTCGCAAAAGTTTGTTTTGTCCTTTTCCAGCTCTCAGAATGTGATACAACCCTTGAAAAACAATCTGTGCGCTTTCATGTAAATGCAATGAGGATGAGCCTTTGAAAACATATCTTAGCTGATGTTGATGAATAAACAAACTTGGCCAGAGTAAATCTTTTCATCTAACTTCAAGAGCCACACTGTAATGAAGTAAATATAGATGCACTTAATGGGCTCCTTTCATCCAAATACATAACAAACCCTCCAAAGTAATGCAAACAAATCTAAAAAGGATTTCTTAGTGGCTTTTTTTTTTTTTTTTGGCCCAGAGCAGTTTAGTCTAGCCAGGCTAGGACAGGAGTGGAGCTTGCTCCCAGAGGTGTGGAGATGCTGGGGTGTGTGCTGGCCTAAATGGGAAGGGTCAGAGAGTGCACCAGAGACCCATCTCTTCTGCACTTGTTCTGCCCTAAAGGCAGAAAGTGGTTGTTCCACCTGTGGTTTAAAACACCTTATTCAATGAGCTTCTCCCTGAAGCCATCCCTTTGGAAGGCAGTTTGCGGATGAGGCTTCGAGAGGCAGGGGGACCTGCCTTGGCTGCTCTCTTCTCCCCCTCGGCCACAGCCCGGCTCCGTGCCCCAATGCTGAGCCCAGGCTGCGCCGAGAGAGCCCCTCCAAGCGTGGGATGGCTGGTAGCCCACCTCAGGGGCAGCTTGCCCGTGACGTGCCACCACTTGGCCGGACGCTGACCTGCCTAGGGGGCTTGCTCTGCAGGGCCTGTCCTGGCTGTGCCCCAGCCTGGTTCCTGGGTTCACAGAGTAGTCAAATTGGGTGTTAGCAGTGGCCTCAAGGCCATCGTGACATCTGCTGTAGACACAGTCACTGAAGTATGACTGCGGTGGTGCTGTGGACTTCAGCAGCATCTTGTTGGTTGGAACCTGTGCGAAAGGGGAACTCAAAGAACAGTTCTGCAGATCTGGATGTTCATCGCGTGCCAGTGGGTTTGGTTTCATTTCAAGACTTGCAGGATGACTGTTTTCAATGACAGCATTTGTGAATAGATTAACGACTTCTTGTGGAAAGTGTGCTTAGCAAATACCACCGTCCAGTTTCACTGTCCTGGCTTCGTGAAGGCAGCCAATGTGCAATGTTTGTATTTCCTGTATCACAGAAAGTCTTTGGATCTTCTCTTCAAAAAGCACAGTTATAAAACAATTTTACTTTAAAGACAGGTGCTTTGCTTTGGAGAGGATAAACCCTGTTTTGGAGAAAAAGACCGTAACTTGGTCTTTTCCTAGTAGGGAAAGCTCAGGCCCATTTCATTCCGCTGTGGAATAAAATTCCATTCAAAGCTGGGTGATACACTTGTAAGAGTTTGAATATTAGACTATTTAGACAACTATGTCAGCATAATTACAGAAATTCTTCAATATGAGCTTTCTTTTTGCTGAGCTCTTGATGAGTCGGAAATACTATAAAGAACTATTTCTCTGAGTGTTGGAGGAATTTTGTGAAAGAGCTTTGAATCTTTCAGACTGGTGTACTTTAAAAAACACAACAGTGATTTACTAAAGTCCAGATTCAACTCACTATTTGACACTGCGGAGAGTCAGACATCCAATTTAGCTAGTGTCTGGTTGTGCTGTGCCATGTGTACAGAAGTGAAACGTATTAAAAACTGTTCAGCCTCGGATGTGTTCATCTGGGGATTTACTCATAAATAATTGATAACCCTCTGAAACAAAATCTCTTCATTACTCCGTGGATTGCTCACCTCTTCCCTCCCGCGCTCATTGTTGTCGCAGGCGGGGGGAAGAAGGAGGTGCTGCTTTAATGAAGGTGTACGTCAGCCTCCACTGCTCCTTTCAAAAGGTCACTCAACTAAACAGCGGCAATGAAATGCATGACAAAAGATAAACATTTTATTGTCCTACGGAGATATGCGGCATTCCAGTGTGTTAGAGGCAGAGCTTAGCTGCTGTATCTAAGTCGTCTTCTCATCGTAGCGTAGAAGCAGTGCTTATGATGAATTACTAAATCAATGAAACGTTTGCATCTAGTGCAGTGCAGGATGGGACGTCGAATTAAGGGCTGTTTGATGTGCAGTACCAATTGCAACTGTGATATTTGGGCTTGATCTTTCCAGATTTGACTGCGGTTAAATATCCTTGCTCAGATTGTTGACTGCAATGGGACAAGTCTTTGTGAGCAGTGGTTTCTCATTTGAGCAAGGGTTTGCGTGATTGAGCTCCTATGTACCAGACATTGAAGTGTAGTGATGAATTTCCTTTCCTGTAAAAAAGAAGCCATTCTGCTACCCACCGACTTAATAAAGTGTATTTGAGTCGATCTAACAAAATCTCATTTTAATGGAAGAAGTGTCTTAATGTAAGATCAGTTCATCTTTCTGATGACTTGATTGCTTTAGAGTTATTAGGCAAGTTCTGTAACAGTCTTTAAAGGTGCTAATGCTTGCGTGCAGTTTAATAGCCCTAACTATTGCTAATGTACAGGAAACGTTCAAATCACATCATTGAGAGAGAACCCTAACAAATCTTACAGCTATTTTAATGTGAGATTTCAGATGTTACTCTTGTTTAATTGAAAGGTGAATGCTATAAAGGCTTTGTCAGTCTGCTGTTTCCAGATGACAGCACTTTCTGTGGAGTAACTGTAAGTCCCAGAGCGCTGGTCCCAGCTTTCAGCTTCAGGATTCATAGCTCAAACTCTTCCTTTTTTACCTGGCAGAAGTGTGCATCTGGGTTGTTGTCTGGATTTGTGTCTTCCAAAAAAGTACCAATTTCAATCAAATCAAATGAGAAAATTTTTCTGAAATAGTAGTCACGTTCTGCCTGATATTGGAGAAGAGGGGGCCTTCGCTTCTTCTTCTTAATCCAAAAGATTAAGCTTGCTTATAAAGGATTAACAGAACTCTCTTCTGTTAATTCGTAGTGGTGTAGTCGAAGTGCCTGATTCTACATCGGTGGAAAATCCATTATCAATCAATGGGAATTTTGCAGCTGAAGCCAAAGGGATTAGAGACTCGTCGTTGGAAATGACTGAAGGAGAGAAAGACCTGGATATGCTTGTTGCCACATGGCTGTGGGCCACCACTGGGGTGTGGCCACCAAAAATGGCAAAGGAAAATCTTCGATTGCCTCAGGCAGGCTATTTCCAGAGATGTATGAAAGGGTTAGTGCCACTGTAAAGGGCTGTAGAGAAACCTTACCTAGGGTGCTGCTGGTAGTGAGTTGTTACTCACATCCAAGCAAGATGATTTCAAAGTGGATGAGGTACACCGAGAAAGATGACCTGAAGCCCTCTTCTAGGGATTGTGCCATGGTGAGGGAAAGTTAACGAGGATCCTGGTCAGATGTGCAATGGGAACAGGAGTTAGGAAGAGCAGGGGAAGAAGGGCGCAGATTTGGGAGTGAGTGGTGCAGAGGGGCACTGGTGCTTACACCATGCTCTCTTGCCTGCTGCCACCCAGGGATTCTGGTTTGGGAGAATGGAGTGTAAGGGAGATGCAGGAAGAAATTGCTGATGAATTTGCTACTGATGGTATTGAGCGTGGTGTCCCAACAAATTGCATTGCCTGTAGAAGTTTCTTCCTTTAATAAATAATAGCTACTTTTCCTTCAAGTAGAGTGCGTAGACCGACGTTCAGACTATTAGAGTCTGCAAACTATAAGAAAACCTGTGGTTCCACACTTACTGTGGTAAGGGATATTCACCAAGCAGATTTGGAAATATAAGTTCACTTTCTTTTGAAATGCTGTCATAGAGCTTAGTTTAAAAGTGGCTCTGATCCAGAGCCTGGTTGTGGAGAAAAGCATGGTCTCCGTGACCTCTGCTGCAATGTCTGGTAGGTACTTTTCCAGGGATGGAAGCTAATACATCATCACAAAAAAACTATTCAGAGTAAAAATTACACTTTTTACAACGATTTGGTAAATGTAAATGCATTGTTTTGATCTGTCATAATAGGCAAGATTGTGTCATTTAGTTTGGCAATTACAGAGATTAAATTAATTTCATTTTCCTTTACTCTCGTTAAATGCAAAATAATTGAGCACACATCATGGTAGGCTGGGGCTCTCTTGTTTGTAGCTTCATCATTTATTAATCTCACACATTAGATGAGAGGGTTTATAGATTTGCTTGCCTAAGGAAAAAGAAGAAGAAAATACATAAAGGCCAAACTAGATATATGTATTGTGTCTCATGCTTTGAGGTACTGTCAAATATTGCCTCATTTTTAGTGCATTTTGTGAGAAAGGAAACTGATTTTCCCCCAGAACAGTAAATTGTGACCTAATGCTTAAATAGTCTGAATAAGCTCATATTTGGACAGGCAAGGTCGCTTGTGTGGTTCCTCCCCCTCACGCTCTTCATGTAGGGATACAGCGTTGTAACCTGGCTGGCAAAATAAACTACAAATGAGCACACCGTAAAAAAGGGTATGTTTTGGCACTCTCTTGACCATCCTAATTGCCTGTCCTAGTTACAGGAGGAAGCCGTTTGTGACGTGTGCCTTCCTCTAATTTAGCCTTTTCAGAAAATGGTGTTGGCCTAATACGGTCAGCGGTGCAATAACAGCTCAGTGGTGGCAGAAGTGCTCTTCTTTCTTACCTTTATGTAGCTGGAGGGGATTTGAAAATTGGATATTGCTCTCCGTCTCTGCAGCTCCAAGTAGCCCCGACACTGCCAGCCATGGATTAGTGAAATAAATCCCTCACGTTCATAGTGAAGTGGAAAGTATAAAGAGCATTTTCTGCCTTTCCCCCCCCCCCTTTTTAATGTGTCATTTACTAGCTGGCACAGTGACCTCCATTTCGTGACTCTTGTGATGTGACTTGTCATAGAGCTTTTCTGTGTGGATTAATTCATCACTCAAGGGAGTAGGAGCACGTGGCATTATCCATGTGGACCTGAGATAAACAGTTACCTATAGACCACCTATAATGAATCTGTACTTCAAATATTATCTTTTAATGCAGTTTGATTTTTCTAATGTGATTTTTTTTTTTCCTTTCTATTTTACCTGTTTTCTTAACTAGGTCCTTGGTAGTCAAATGGGATGCATACATATAGTCACTTTTTGGTGTTGCCAGTGTAGCTGAACTTAGAAGAAAATATTCCTGGAAGTTTAATACATGAAATTTGCCAATGCCTTGGGAAATGGTTTTATGCTAGTTATGTAGAGGTATAGTACAACAGTTCAGTTTTCCAGGCTATCTTGGTGGATAGTCTGTCAAATCTTTTAAATTGTTGTTCCAGTCAATTTTATTGACAGAAGTGAAAGCAATAATTAATCTTTTTTTCCATTCTTAATATGAAGATTTAATTTCATACTCTTCATTTACATTTCAGTATCAATTGTGTATTTTAATTTGTGTGAGTGAACCCTGAAGCCCTTACTCACTTTCGACTCCATCTTTAATTTTGCCTAACAAGTCCATCTTATTTCTGGAAAGCACATACCTCAGGAACTGATTAGCGTTAACAGTTGTGTAAATTGTAGGGAAAGAAGTGATGTCTGGGTCTGGTTATGGGAGTGCGTTATGGCATGGGGTCTGGCCAGTTACAATGAATTGATGGATACTGGTGTCCAGGTGATTTCTCTTCTCCTCCTCCTCAACAGATTTGGTTAAAAACAGCCCTAGAGAAATACTGGAGAAGGCAAACTAGCCCAGAAGCAGAGGATTGATTTCCCACCAAAATGGGAGGTCATTATTGCGAGAAAATTAGCTAAATTATTTACTTGGCAAAGCAGGCAGATAGCCAATAACTCAGCATTTATGTGTCCCCCATTTATTCAGCACTCAGGCGTAGCATGCACACGTAACGTGGTGCGGTTTGTTCCTGAGAGGCACATCAACAACCCTAGTTGCAGTCTGTGTTGCGCAGCCTCCAGAGACAGCTTGGGTGGCCTGGGAAGAGAGGTCTGGTCTGTGGAAGAAGTGATGGGACCCCTAGGCTCTCACGGGGGTGTGAGAGCCAGCCTCGCTGGAGCTGCCTGGCCACATCCTGGTTTCCAGCACCTGCAGAGATGTTGGCAGATCCTGGGCTGTGGAGCAGCAGGAGACCTCTCTTAGGGGTTTTCTGGAGGCAGGAAAACCTGAGGGTTTCATCCCCAGCTGTGGACTACAGAGCCTGGAAGCGCTGGAGTCATCCAGCACCACAGGACGTGGCTCGGTGCAGAAGCAAGGTGGCCCGAGGAGCTGGTTGTAGCTGCTGCAGGACACCAAAGCCCTGGAGGTTTGGACCTCATGGTTGGCAATCTGGGAACCTGGAAACCCTTGGTTGATTTTTGTCACTTCTTTGCTTCTTCCAGCTGTGGGAATTACTGAAATACTTGTTCTTGGACAGTGGTAAAATTAACACAGTTAGCAGTTTTAATCAGCGGTAAATAATATTTTATTCAGGAAATGCAGTAAACCAGGAAAACTTGTTTTCACTTGGTTTTCTGAAAGGGGCAGAAGTTACATGTTGCAGTGCTGTGATTCTCTGGGAAGAAGAATATCTGAGACTTTGTAGTTTCTGTGTTCCATCCAGCTCGACATATGCCCTGCTCCGTACAGCAGTTGTATGTTCTATATTAAGTATTAGCCTGTATAATTAATTACACTGATGCTTAAAAAAAGCAACAGCTTTAAACAGAAAAGGCTTCCCTTCACTGGAGTCTAGAGGAATTAAAAAAAAAAAAAATCCTCAGGAATTTCTGTGCTAAAGCTATCTGTCAATAGGTAGTAATCGATTTTCAGAGGTGTAACTCTGAAATGTTAGTGTTTAGCATTTAACAAAAATCACCCTCCCTGCAGTTCATCAGCAGCTGGCGCTTAGAAAGATTGAACTCAGAAGAAATAATTGTGAAGATTGCTGTAGGTAAATGACGAGAGCTGGGGGATTTATACCTTTTAAACACCTAGCTGCCTGGTTTTGTTAACACTCCCGGTACCTGTGGTGTGTGTCGGTGTCAACCTGATTTTATGCAGACAGGAGCAAACTCTTGCAAAAAAATATTGCTATTAAGACAGTCATATGCTAAAGAGCGAGGTTTCGGTGTCAGGGAGAAGTGCAGTGCTGCTTTCTTTTGCTGCAATTGGTGCTTCAGTTTAGCAGTACAGAGGTGTTGTGGCTGAAGGCACTCACTGATCAGCGCTGTGTCCAGGGGATGTCACCATCTGTTCTGCTATGGAGAGCAGCTAGGAGTAATTCCACATCCCAAATTTGAACCTGTGAGTGGTAGGTAGGGGAAGTGCAGGGTTCTGCCCCTGGGGAGGAACAACCCCAGGCACCAGTTGTGCTGGGGCCTGACTGGTTGGAAAGCAGCTTGGTAGAAAAGTACCTGGGGTCCTGGTAGACACCAAGTTGAACATGACCTAGCAATGTGCCCCTATGGCAAAGAAGGTGAATGCTACCCTGGACTGCATTAGACAAAGCATTGCCAAAAGGTCAAGGGAGGTGGTCCTGCCCCTCTGGTCGGCACTGGTAAGGCCACATCTGGAGCGCTGGGTCCAGTTCTGGGATCCCCAGTGTAGGAGAAACATGGACATACGGGAGGGAGTCCCACAAACGGCGATGAAGATGATTAAGGGACTGGAGCAACTCTCCTATGAGGAGAGGCTGAGAGAGCTGGGACTCTTCAGCCTGAAGAAGAGAAGGCTCAGGGAAAATGTCATCAATGTGTGGAAATACCTGAAGGGAGGGTGCAAAGGTGACAGAGCCAGGCTCTTTTCAGTGGTGCCCAGTGGCAGGCCCAGAGGCCATGGGCACACACTGAAACACAGGAGGTCCCCTCTGAACATCAGGAAGCATTTTCCACTGTGAGGGTGACTGAGCACTGGCACAGGTTGCCCAGAGGGGAGGTGGACTCTCCATCCCTGGATATATTCAGAAGCCATCCGGACGTGGTCCTGGGCAGTCAGCTCTAGGTTTCCCTGCTTGAGCAGGGTGGGGTGGACCAGATGAGCTCCAGAGGTCCCTTCCAACATCAACCACTCTGTGATGGCACCAACTGCACTCGTAAGCAGCTGTGCTGGATGGGTGGTAGGACCACCCCTGTGCTACCTTCTTTGCAGACAGACTTTTTTTAAGAGAGCCTGTTCTGAAATAACAGTTCTCTAGTTTGTTCTTTAAAAAATTGAAAAAGATTATCTATTTTTACAAAAAAAAGGATAGTGATGTATTCTTGGTACCTTATTTCTTGCTCAGTTCACGCCCGCTTTTTCACCTTCAATTTTTAAAACAAAATCTCTTATGCTCCCTGGATGGTACAGCAGGGACGCAGTATCTGTCATTGTCTCCTGTTCCTGCTGCGTGTGTGCAAAAGAGCAGTTACTTCACCTCTCTTCTGACTATTTATGTGAAAAATAAGGAAAAATCCCATTCTTTGCAGCGACTTCAGCCTGTAGGTGCTGTACAAATAATGCTTCTTGTGCAAACCTCTTGTCTTGCTTTTTCTAAGTATTTCCTTTCCTTTAAAGCCCCGCTCTTCCTCGCTCCGTTTCCGAGCCGTTTGTAGCTCGCGTTGTGTCCCATGTGCCTCCGCGGAATAGCAGACGAGGTGCTGAGCAGAGCTGTCGTACTAATAGGCCTTAAGCGGTATCATATGCAGGACTCAAGGCAGGAGGCTTTTATCAACACGAGCCTACAGAGAGGGCTTTTGTTGTAAACCGCAACGGTACGGTGCGCCACTGCGTTTCCTCCTCCTGGCGAGTTAACAGCCGCCTGGAAACAAACCGTGCCAAATGTGCAGCTTTTTATGCATGTGGGAGCAGTGGAGCTGTTACTGGTGACCTTAGCCTTCTCGTTTTGGCTTGCGAGCTAATTTTGTATTAATTACGGGCATAGCTTTAATCTTTCTCAATAGGGCAGCAACAGTAGAGTTATCCTTTGACTATTGATGTCCCGTTTATTTTTATCTGGTGACTCTCTGTTTGCAAAATAAAGACTGAAGCATTTTTCCTATAAATTTATTTCCTAGTCATGATTTTTAAAATTCACAGAGCCTGATCTTAGATATACTGGTACTGCCTTCTCAGTGTAAATACTGTTGCTCTAGTGCAATCCTCAGAGACTGTAAGAGGCTTTTCAGGTCAGGGATAAAGTTTTCTGAGGTGAAAGAGGAGCAGTCTTAACACAAGTTGTTCGATTTTTCCCAAAGGAGAAGGAGTGTTCCCATTTTAGGAGAGGATGAAACCCAAGCCTTTACACAGGTCCTCCCCAATTAAAGGCATTCACGAGAGCTTAGGTACCATTTAAGATTTGAGTATACTTGCGATATCAGAGGCTTCAAAAGAGAAACAGCTGCATGTGTGATAGAGTGGCTAAGACCTTAGTGAGCTCCAAAATGGGTGAAAAGTTCTTCTTTTAAAATCTGACCTGGGAGGTGGATGTAGACTTAGGTAGGAACAAGTTTAACCAAGAGAGATAACTCCTTCCTACAGAAAAGAGATTTTTCTTTGGTTTTGGTACCTGAAGTCTGTGGTGTGGGGAAAAAAAAATGCTTGGGAGGATTGGACTTCGTATGGCATTTTAGTTCATTTAAAAATATTTAGGAAGGTTCAGAAACAAACCTCATTGTTAACCAAAAGGTTGCAAAATTTGACAGGCCAAAGTGTACATGAACAATAGCTATTGAGAAGATTTCCATTATAACAGAAAATGTAGATTTCTTATCAGTTTGGAATTTGCATGTTCATACCACGTTGTGAATTCAGAGGGTTTATACACACGAACCCCTGGTGCAGGGAGGTGACTGCATGGATGAAGTGACACTTGGTGCTATTTTTGCTCTTTATTATACAAGAGGTGTGTTTATTTTTGGTTTTGCTCATGTAAAAGATGTGACGCTCCTAAAACTGAGGATAAGTATTCTGGTATTTCTGTCTTTTTATTGCAGCTAATTGATACGAGGCAGTGAAGCTAATATCTGTAGCTAGTAAGAAAATAAATCAGGGTGGTTTTTTTTCCTGTTGTGCATTTTATTTGCCTTATACTGCGCGTGTGGCATGAGCAGCGAACTCAAGAATTACACTCCTGTTGCATTTAGGCAAACTTACCAGTTGTAACACAAAGAAAATACACACGAAGACTTCAAAGGGTTTCAGAAAAGGTCTGAATTATGTGTGTACATATCTATCTTTTAGGGCTTTTTAGACACTGAAATACCTTTCCCACACCCGAATAACAGCAGACCAGTTGAAAACAGGAGAAAGTCAGGAGGGAGAAAATTAATATCCTCAGGCTTGGCGTGAGAAGCTGCTTGAACACATTGTAAAAGTCACATAAGGTATCTGCATCTGTGTATAAGCAAGCAGAAGCAGAGGTCTGCTGAACGCACAAATGTTAGGAGTTACTCAGACTACAAAGATATCCTCAAGCATATGGCTATCTGCCCCTAATGATTCCAACAAAAAAAAAAACCCACCAGCCAGACTGCATTGAATCGCATGCAAACGGAGCATGAAGATCTGAAAAGGACTTTGAATAGCAAAGAGTCTGCAACGTATAAGCAAATGATGAACTCCATATCTAACTGCCAAAAGGTGGATACCTGTAAGAGTGCTGGTGGGCATACAGGGTCACCAGGCTGGGCATCAGAAACACGAGAAGCTATGTGAATTGGTCATTGCAGGGGAATTTGGGCAGGTGCTGCGTTGGGTAATGAAGATGAGAAGGTGTCAGTGTGGGGAGGTACCTCAACAGAAGCGCTGAAGGAAGCTGGAGCATTGAATGCGGAGGTGTCCCTGTGTGTTGTGCAGAGCATGGTCAGCCCTCTGAAGAGGCGGCACTGCTGACAGAAAACACACCATGTGCAAGGATGCCGCAGCTGTGATTTGTGAATCTGAGCACTGGATTTCACTCAAAAAACCCCTGAAATTTTGGGCTGAAAGCACATGGTGATTGTGAACGGGCAGGCAGTGACAGTCCTGGGAGGGGGTGAGCTCCCAGGGGGGCAGTTCCTCTCCTCAGCCCACTCCAGCTCCCTCCTTTGGACTTCTGCAGCTTTGCTCCCTGGTGGGTGGGCATGGCAGTCCTCCTGCCTTCAGTTCCTGCTGTCCTCTCTGCAAGCCCCTAACTAACTCCACCGTCTAAGTCCGTCCTCCCCCAAAACTAGCTGATTCTTCATAAGATACTCATCTTCAGCTTCCCTCTGATTTGTGAAAGTGGAGAAAAATAATGGGAAAAAATGGGTGCTTGGCCTTTTGGATATTTCATGAGAAGGCTGTATTATTTATAAATAATTTATGACTTTGAAGCTACACACTTTCTCCCCAGGTTATATGTCTTGTATAACTGAACTGTATGATTTACCTTAAATTGCCCATCTGCCATGCATCGCGAATCTCCGTACAGCGCCGTTTCTCCTCTCCTGTACGGCCTTCACTCGTGGATGAGACATTTGCATAAAATGATTTCTTCATGTAAATGCGGTCGGGCTGCGGCTCCAGCATCTTGTTATAACATATGTAGCAATCCCCTTGAATTGGGCTATCGCGTACCTCAGTAATTGAATCTATTTGTTTGTTGCTGTAGTTTTGGGAATTAGCGGGGGAGCAGGATGCATGCGCTGACGTGCTTTTACTGCGAACTTTGTAGCTTTACCTTACCCTAAGGCTTCTTTGAGAAAAAACAGCAGGCGAGGGTCGGGATGGGGGTCGGTGGTGCTGCAGCTCAGGGTGAGAGCCACGGTCTGAACAGGGGCTCCCCAGGGACACCCTGGTTATCTGCCACTGGCCCCGAGCCAGGCAGCCAGCCCCCCTCTGCCCCGGGGACAACCTGCCCACGCAAAGGGGTGTAATTAAAATGGTGTGTTAGCCAGAGAGATAAGGAGCCCTGCCGTTTCTTTCAGCATCCCTCAGGCTGTGACGTGGAGCTTGCCGGGGGTCTGTGAGATGCCAATGGGGTGTGAAGCCCCTGCCTGAGAACGGGGCAACCAAAGCACCTCATGGACCTTTCCTGCACCCCTCTGCTCCCAGCAGCCTTACATTTACACAACATGGAGTGGGTTGGGTTTTTTTACCCCCAATTGCTGGTTTTGGCTGAACCTCTTCATTCATGGTCTCTCCTCCCTGGCCTCGCTGTCCCTGCGCGGTTTGACTTCTCTTTCTATTCTTCTGGCTCCTTTTGTAGCCGTCTTGTCCCAGCTTCTGTGATCTTCCTGGCACCTCCTTGTCTCCCCTTTACCTGCAGCATGAATAAATGAGGTAATGAGACACAGGCCAGTTGTCCCAATTACTTTGTATACGTATGCATATGTATGCCCTAACCCATTCCCTTGTCTCTCATTTTTCTGTCCTTTTCTTCAGCAGTCTCTGGAGGATGGGATTATCTTTTGGTGTGTATTTAGCACGTTGACGCTGCCACAGTATGAATAGCATTGACTAATTGTATACTTATTTTGAAAAACTGGAGCTGTATTGTAGTGTTCATTTGGGCTAGTAATGCCCAGCAAATTACCATGTAGCCTGGCTTGTCATCACCGTCAATAAAATGTTTTCCTGCATTCAGGTTGTCATTGCATAGTTTCATATTTTTGAAGTTGGAAGGGAAGATAAAATATGGTCGGTACAGCCTCTAATAATTATTTAATGGTTTCTATACTAATGTTAATGTGTTCTGAATAATGGTTTAAGGGAAAGATCTGCTAATTTAGGTAATGGTGATAGTGTTTTGATCAGGTGTGTAGTAAATGCAGAAGTTGGAGGGTATTTTTTTGAAGGTTTCTCCATCTTTCTATAATTACCAGATAGATAATATGAACTTGCCAGATCCAACATGCTAATGATTGCCTTCCAGCTTTTAGAGAGACAGAAATTATACACTAGCAGTGTCTGAACGAGATTCTGCTTTGGTAGTGTAATAAAACGTACAATACTGTGCTCTCTTGCCATTGCGTAAACATCCGTGAATTTTTCCCTGATCTTTCAATACAGAAAATAATGAAGATGAAGCTAAATTTACTTTAGGAGTACTCAAATGGCTATTGATGGCTTGGGAATGCTGGGTTATCAATAGTAGATGAACTGCTTTGCTGTTGTCTGACACTTTGTAGTGGTGCCTCATGAATCATTTTCATATAAAAGGTAAATGCTCTTCCTGTCCAATTTTGCTCCTTTTAAATTGCTACATTTTTCAGCTTCGTCTGCACATTTCCTGAAGCAAGCTCTCCATGGCTGAGACACGGGGTATTTTCTTAGCGAGACGTGTTTTTTGAACTGGCTCTGAACTGTGTTGCCTGATTGAAGGCAAGTCTGCTAAGATCGTAGCGTGCCATGATCATCTGCTGTGCTCTCTATTCCACGGGCAACTTAGCGCTCATCTGTGCTGGGCCATTAGGAGGAAGGTGAAGAGAATTGTGTTTGGGTAGTATTCTTAAATATATCACGTACCCTTGGTGCCTTGCAGTTGGGTCTAGACTAATGGGGAAGAGAGCATTTTGGCTATTGTGCCACTAGCCATTTTATTAGTTGCATCTTGCTGTATCTCACTTTTAAAGGAATAATTTGTAGCCCGTGAATTCCTGTGTGATGAAGAGAGTTCTTTCCAGTATTACTACAGAGGAACGTGGAGACCCTTAGTCTTTCATACTTATTACCGTTACGTTGAGACTATGTTGGCAAAGGAGCAGTCTGAGGTGGCAGATCATTCTTCAGATGAAGAAAAAAAGAGGCAAAAAGCGATAGAAGCTGTAGCAACAATATTCCTGAATCTGCAGGAAATCATCTAATTCCTAGTTAATATAAAGCATTCCTAAAATTACCAGAGCTTCTGAAATCAGTTTCTTTATTTCAGAAGTAAGCACTGCAGCCCCAAGGCAAGGAGTGGCGTCCAGAGGAGGGCCACGAGGATGATCCGAGGGCTGGAGCACCTCTCCTATGAGGAGAGGCTGAAGGAGTTGGGGCTGTTCAGCCTGGAGAAGAGAAGGCTCCGGGGAGATCTTATTGCGGCCTTTCAGTACCTAAAGGGGGCCTACAGGAGAGCTGGGGAAGGACTTTTTACTAGGGCATGTAGTGACAGGACAAGGGGGAATGGCTTCAAACTGGAAGAGGGCAGGTTTAGATTGAACATTAGGAAGAAGTTTTTCACTTTGAGGGTGGTGAGGCACTGGAACAGGTTGCCCAGAGAGGTTGTTGAGTCCCCATCCCTGGAGGTGTTCAAGGCCAGGCTGGACGTGGCCTTGGGCAACCTGGTCTAGTGGGAGGTGTCCCTGCCTATGGCAGGGGGGTTGGAACTCGATGATCTTCAAGGTCCTTTCCAACCTAAACCATTCTATGATTCTATGATTCTATGAATTTACTGGGATATTGCTACAGAAAGGTCTTTGGCGATAGGAGACCTCACCTCTTTGTTTGGCTCAGGAGTTGTGAACCAGATCACACATTGTTGGAGAGCATTCTGCAAGATATGGGGAAATTCTGGGAGAAAGCTTTTATAAGGTTATTCTGTTTGATGTTATTCTGAAAATTCATAAATCAGATACTGCTATTAATAGTGTGTATTTTATACTGTTTAGTGTTCTGAGTAAGAGGTGAGGCTCGACTTCTGCACTTCTTTCAAGGTGCATATAGTAAACTCTTGCTGGATACCTTCTTGTAGCATAAGTTTTAGTATCCATAACAGTTGGTTTTCTGTAGCTAAGGTGAGGACTGAAAAAAACATTGCCTGAGGCTTTAAGGGTGCTTTCGGCACAGAACCCTCAGTTCATGGGTAGGTGGATACCGGGAAATTGGGTTCTATGGTTTTGGATGACTGCTGCTTTTATCTTGACTTTCCTGTCTCTCCCCCATCCTGGATGTACCCTTGAACATGCTTTAGCCAATTATATGAAATTAGACTTTATTGGAATGGCTGCAGCAGGCAGTGGTGAAGTCTCCCACACACGCTTTTTTCCAGTAGCTAAGAGGCTGCTGTTGACATCGAAGTGTATGGCTGAGTTACTTTAAAAACTACTTCCGTACTGGGTCATGGGAAAGGTTCTCAGTGCAGTATTTTACCCTGATGTATCTATAACTCTAGCAGCAGCAGCAGCCATCAGCAGCACCACTTCTGCAGCTTTTTCAATAAAGAAATAAATCTCGCAGTCATTTTTCCTGGGCTCTGCACACCACTTCCATAAATTAAAATGCACAAAGAGAATACAGCATAAGAAGGGCTGTTGTGTACCTACCAGTTACCATGG
Source organism: Anarhynchus alexandrinus (assembly GCA_008711295.1). Classification (NCBI taxonomy): domain Eukaryota; kingdom Metazoa; phylum Chordata; class Aves; order Charadriiformes; family Charadriidae; genus Anarhynchus; species Anarhynchus alexandrinus. The sequence goes on along the minus strand of VUYV01000050.1, from coordinate 4,110,524 downwards.
AAATAATTAAGGGCACACTTAGACTGGTGGACTCAGGAGCACTAGTGTCCCCCCCCCCTCTTCTTGTCTCTCTCTGCCCCTTTGAGCATGGTTTCTGCAGGAACAGCCCCTGGTTGTGGGGTTCAAAGGGAGTCCCCCACATCCCTGCTTCGCTTGGCAGCTCCTGGAAACCTGGGGAGGGCTGCAGTGACAAGGGCGCCTGAGTATTTCTGGCAGGTTTCAGACCTTTGTTTACTTCAGTGGGTGTTTTTTCTCCTTCCATCACAAGCACCAAAAAGACCTGGCCACCCATCTTGCTTGCCGCTTATGCAGTTTGCCAGCCCTGTCCCTGTCTTGTCCAGCAGAAGTTGAGGGTCATTTATTCCACCCCCATGGTTGTAGCCAGAGAGCAGTAGCTGTGCTGGAGGCAGTGCAAGGATGGGAGGCATCAACACCCTGCAGAGCTGTGGCTGACTCCTCACAGCCTCCGGCACACGCTGGATGGGAGAGATTGCAGGGCAGACCTGTCTGGTTTTCCACTAGTATGGACTCCCTATGGCAGACCCTCAAGCCGTTGGCATGTCTAAGAAAGACAATTTGAACAAAATCCACAGCCCGTGTGAATTGGTAGAGTATCCTTTACAGGCACAGTGCTTTATCATTTCATAGTTTGAAAGAACTATACTGTAATATCAGTCCATTTTATTACTCTTGTATTTTGTGCTATTGGTGCCAGCAGAGCTGAGAAGTGAGGTAAAGCAAAAGACAGATTCTAGACGAGTTGTCCCCATTGTGTATATTTTACTGTGGCTACATACCCGCACTCCTTCATGGACTTGGCTGTGGAGGGGAATATGCTTTAGTGGTACAGACTCTTCGACATTGTTCTGCCAAAAGATGGTATCTTCTGACGTTCTCCTTTTGACTAGACCTGTTTCTTTCTTCTCCTGTTTGTCTTTTTCTAAGCCTCTCGCCTCTTTTCCTCACTTTTACAACTCTCCTAGGTTCCCTCCACAGCTACTGATCTTATCTCACAATCTGTCCAGTTTCTGTTTTTACCTGAATGGACAAAAATTACTTTCCTGTCTTTCTCTTGACTCCCTGTTGTTGCCAGCTTCCCATGCAACTCTCGGGTCTCTGTTACTGCAGCTTCAGCTCTGTGTCCTCCTGTCTCTGGCAAGCCAGTGCCGGTCTCCCTTTGTACCAGCTCCATGTTGGATGGGTCTCAGATCACCCTCTTCTTATCCAAATAGTTCCTGATCTCACTCTCCTTTTTCACCCATTTTTTTTTCTCCTTAGCTTTTGCTTAGAGCCACTGACTCTCTCACCCTCCTTCCTCGCTACTCTCTTGCCCTCCTTCACCCTGCTTTTCCTTCTGACTCCCCAGCCAAATTTCCTTGCCTATGCTCATCCATCATCTTCCCCACGTATCTCTCAGTCCCAGTTTTCCCCTCTTTTTCTGACTCTTCTCCTGTTTTGTTACTCTTGTTCCTGTTTTCACAGGATTACACCTTTCCCATTTGAGAAGGCAGTAAAAAGCATCTCTCAGACGTGAAGTTTTTTCCTAGGTCATGTCAAGTCCCTGCTTCAAAGAGTAGAGATGCTAGAGCTTCTCAAAGAAAAAGGATGCCAAGACCTTTTAACTTGGGCACTGAAAAGTAATTTTCTGTGGCTTTATTTTCAGCAACATGTGCATTGTTTTAGTGGAGACACACAAAATGACATTGAACGAGAGGCTGCATTTTTTACCAGTTGGAAGTGGCTCTGGAAAGGGGGAAGTGCCAGACAGCTGTAATAAGCAGCGCTGCTGCCAGCCTCACCTCTGGTAGTTAGCATCAGGAAATGCCATCACAGTCTTCCAAGTCCTTTTTCTCAACCTGTTGGCAAGTCTTGGGAAGACTTAATATGATTCTGCAAATTTTACAAGGCTCCCAGTCAGTTGTCCAAGGAGGAGGAGAATCGTGAGCAGTGAACTGCTGCCTGCCTTGGTGGCTTGTTAAGAGTCAGTTGGGGAGTGAGAGCCCCACTTTGGAGTTGGACATTGAGAGTCCCTTGATGGCAGGATTGCATTTGTGTGTATATGTATAAATATCTATTTATTTATTTATTTAATGGGTATCTCCTAATCATCCTTGCTCCAAGACTATTTCTATATATGTAAATAAATAAATAAATAAATACACCTCACAAATTACAGGAGCCTGTATCACCGTAGCCTTCCCACTTTATAGAAGGGTCAGACTGGGATGCTGATATCCAGAAGAGGGCTGGTGATGCTGCAGAAAATGCAGAACCGTTGAAATAGTTTTTTGGATTTTTAATTGATAAACTTGGAGAGCAGTTCCGCCAGCCTTATATTGTACAAGGTCTGTCTGTCATGTTGTACTTTTTCTGAGGTACTAAAAGAAAGACACGATCCCCAGTGAATTAATAAGAATAATTCTTTCATGCCGGGGGAAAAAAGTGAAAGGAAAAATGAGCTGCATAAGATTTGCCTGTGACATTTAAAGTCTAAATCTGAGTTTGTCTGAGTAATTTATCTTTGGGTGTTTGCGGGAGGGAGAGCAGGAGAATATGAATGAGTGCATCTCAGTTATGTCTGAGCTTTCTGATAGATGAAGAGAATTTTTGGTGACTCCATCTGGCTGGAAGGTCTATCTGTGTGATCTCTTCTACAGCAGATGGAAGATAATACTAGGAGGAGTCCTTTGATTATCAAAGCACGGGAATAACTCCAGTGCAGTATCACCCTGAGACACCACTTTCTTTCAGAGTGACAGGTGATGTTTCTGGGATGTTAGAGACAGCTGATTTCCCCCTGCTGCACTGAACATGTGTACACCAGATTTTCTTTGGCAATATTAAACCTATCCACCTTCTGTGTCTGTTGCTGGTGAGGAGAGAAATGAAAATGCAGAGTATCCACATAGAGAACATTGCAAGTACAAAGGGATCGAAGGAAAAGCATGCGTTTATCAACTTCATTAATATTTCTTTTACAATCTGATTGAATTCTTGGAGTTTCTATGAACTACTTTTTGAAACATGTAAAAGATTACTAGGCTGACATTAATTGAAGTCTTTCCTGAATGTAGAGGTTCTTTTTCAAAGAACATAGCAATTTTAATTTCCAACTACTGTTGGCTTTGTGCTTGCACATGTGTTTGCAGTATCCTATTGAGCAACCTCACGCTTCTGTCAAGACTTCTCTTTGCAACATAGAATCATAGAATGGTTTAGGTTGGAAAGGACCTTAAAGATCATCGAGTTCCAACCCCCCTGCCCTGGGCAGGGACACCTCCCACTAGACCCCATCCAGCCTGGCCTTGAACACTTCCAGGGATGGAGCCTCAATAACTTCTCTGGGCAACCTGTTCCAGTGTCTCACCACCCTCAAAGTGAAAAATTTCTTCCTGATATCTAATCTAAATCTCCCTTCTTCCAGTTTGAAACCATTACCCCTCATCCTATCACTACACGTCATTGTAAAAAGTCCCTCTCCAGCTTTCTTGTAGGCCCCCGTCAGACACTGAAAGGCTGCAATAAGGTCTCCCTGGAGCCTTCTCTTCTCCAGGCAGAACAACCCCAACTCTCTCAGCCTGTCCTCATAGGAGAGGTGCTCCAGCCCTCTGATCATCTTTGTGGCCCTCCTCTGGACCCACTCCAACAGGTCCATGCCCTTCTTGTGCTGAGGACTCCAAAGCTGGACACAGTACACATGCAGTGTTGCATGTGAACCTACCAGCAGTCCTGCATCCAGACCTTCCTTTAATTTCTAGGAATAAGATTCAGAATATTCTTATGAATACAGGAAGTTAACTAATGGAGCCAATGTCAGTCTTCTGTGAATTGCCTGCCACTTTGGCATGTTTCCTGTGTGTAACCATCAGAAAGCAGCGATGCGTTCTGATCAGTCAGTCAGTGAGTCAGTCAGTCCTTGCTCAGAGGGAGAACAAGAAACTACTGTGCAGCCTTGGGAGTCGTAGTTCAGCAGGGTTTCCTCTGGTGCTTGGGGAAATGTAAGCTGAGGAAGACCGTGTCTACCATTTTCTGCACTGGAGCGTGTTCCAGTCCATAGGAGAAGGATCCACCTGCCACATTGGCGCTTTTGGGGGATTGCTGCGTTTTCAAAAGGTGAGACTGGAGCACTATGTTTATTCTTCAGCCTGTGCTTGTTTCTCATCTGCTTCTGCCCACAGTTGCACATCATGCAGAGTCACTCGAAGTACAGCTGTTTCAGGGATGGAAGGAATGTCCTATGAGGCGTGGCTAAGAACTTTGGGTTTGTCTAGTTTGAAGAAAAGGAAGTGGAGGGGCGACCTCATTGCTCTCTACAGCTTCCTGAAGAGGGAAGTGGAGAGGGAGGTGCTGATCTCTTCTCCCTGGTATGCAGTGATAGGACACATGGGAATGGTTCAAAGCTGTGTCAAGGGAGGTTCAGACTTGACATTAGGAAGCATTTTTTTACAGAGAGGGTGGTCAAACATTGGAACAGGCTTCCTAGAGAGGTGGTCAGTGCTCCAAGCCTGTTAGTGTTTAAGAGGCATTTGTACAATGCCCTTAATAACATGGTCTAACTTTTGGTCAGCCCTGAAGCGGTGAGGCAGTTGGACTAGATGATCATTGTAGGTCCCTTCCAACTTCCCTCTCCTCTCCCTCTCCTCTCCCTCCCCTCTCCCTCTCCTCTCCTCTTTTGCAGTCGAGACACTGGCTGTGCAGTGGAATTCACCTGTCCTAATGATACACAGCAGATCATGAAGTTAACAAAAGTCGTGCCTGTGAGAGCATATTTGCCTGTCACCAATTCCCTTGCTCTGGAGGAGGTTAGGAGAAAGTCATTTGAGGTAGCCCTTTCCTACATGCAGACTGTGCCTTTCCCGACTTATCCATGCTTAATTGCAGATCAGAGTAGAGAGTTAGTGGCCTGAGCCACACTTTCATCCAAATTCATCAAGATGTGTAGAGGTCATCTTTGTTGATAGGAAATACTCATGTAGGGTGTCTCACTGTCCATCCATATGGGTTGTTATGTATGAACCTGCGCCTTTTACCACATAACTACTGTAATTCGTCTGTGACATTAACTTATGTTTGTACAAGCAGTTAGTGCTTTGTTCCTCAGAAACCTGGGGCAGATCAGGAACAGTCGGGTTTTGGTCAGGGTTTCTAAAGTGAGATGAAGAATTACTTTCTGTGGAGCTTCCCTGCATAGTTCACAGGTACATAGAATCATAGAATGCTTTGGGTTGGAAGGGACCTTAAAGATCATCTAGTTCCAAATCCCCTGCTATGGCAGGGACATCTTTCACTAGACCAGGTTACTCAAAGCCCCCTCCAGCCTGGCCTTGAACACTTCTACGGAAATGCATCTTGCTATCCATCCTATCACTGCCTGTTTCATTTTACCTTTTGCCCAATCCTGGTTTTCAACATGAAATTCTTAATTATAGCTCATGTCATATCATCAGGAAATGCCATTATAGTAATCTCACTGTTGGTTTTTTTGCTGTCTTTTGGTGCTCGCCAGCACCAAACAATGCAGAGAGGACACTGTAAACATCTGAGGTTCCAAATGTCAAACCTCAAGATCCTGTTACAAAGAAGTTAGGACAGCAGCTGGGTTACTTTACAAGCTTTGATTAAAATGAACATGTTTACTGCTTCTTAAATATTTTCTTTGGTTTATTTTAATATTTATAAAACTTTTCCTGCCTTAAGTAACTTTTGTAAACTTACTTTTTTATTAATACCCAAACACGGCTGTGTGTAATTGGCGTGTGATTAATACAGTTAATGGAGTTTCAGTCTTGAACGTGATTCCTTTGGTGTTCTTTCCGATTTTTTCTCTTTGCTATTCATGTTGGCCACCTGAGACATTTTCTGATTTTTTTCGCATAACGTTCATTTTGATTTTGTAGTTGATAGCATTATTATTTTATCAGATAACCTGATAAATTGTTACAGCTATACTGCAGCAGCAGGCAAAGCACTGATGCTTTCTAATGGCGCACTTTACCTCTTCTCTATTATCACTGCCCATTTCATTATTTGCAAGTTGATTACAGCTGCATTTCTCAGGGGCTATGAAATATTCAGCAGCCCGGACTAGCCCGGGGAGAATCGCAGTCTTTGCAGCCGAACACCTGCCCTCAAAGGCAAAGAGGAACCAAAAACTTCTTCTGTTTTAAAACTGATGGGGAAATACATTCTCTGCTTTAACTTTCCCACAGTGCTGACTTAGAGGTGCACGGTAATTAAAAAATGCCACTTTACTTATGCTTTTCATCGGGCAGGGGGAAGAATAAGAATAAATATACAACTAATGCATTTCTGCCGTACTTGCCTGGCTACAGCAAAGAAGGAAAGAAATGTTGGTATAATTGGTTGCCCGTGTGTCAGTGTGAGGCAGTTGGCATTCTGGGTGGAGTTGGGGAAAAAAGCTCTCCGTTAAGGGCAAAAATTAACACTACCGGTTATTTTCTCACACTTTCTCTCTGGAGGACTAGCTGGCAATGATTGACTGAAATGTGCAATATTTTACCAAGTAGGAAACAGATAAGATTTTTATAAACAGGATACTTCATAATTAAAGTAAAGAAACAATTGCTTTGACCTTGACACTGAATGAGTAAGGCCAGCATTGTGATAATTGAGAACGTAGCTAAGCAACAGTTCTCCAGGAGCTTGCACTGCTTTATTTTTAGTAGACTACACCAGTAAGGAGGGGGAAAGGGGGGGGGGCACGGGACTGAATGAGCAAAGCAACTGGTTAATGCTTACAAAAAAGAAATTATTTCTGTCTTTGTGCAAAAAGTTGGAGTTGTAATATGCGCTTATACCAATTTTAATTTGGGTTTGTGTCAAAAGAAAGTAATTGAATCAGTTATATCCTTCTGTGGTCTGAACAAGCAGATAGCCTGACAGTATCCCTCATTTCTTAAGCTGCTTTAGAGACTTGAGTCTCTTCTGAAAATTAATGGTGTAGAAGAAACGGCATATTCCTTCAGAAATAGTCTCTTTTACATCTATTTCTGCTTGCTTTGGCAGTAATTAGGGTTCCTAATTTTACTGGTTAGTACTGTACAGCCTAATTTATTTGAAAAGTTGGACAGTAATTTTAACTAAATTAATTTGGAAAGTCCTTTAAATAAGTTCTTGAACACTTATTGTAGATATGCTCTAACTTTGGTTTAAACTAGTCTTACAATACTATAGCAAGCCGAGTTCCATACAAAGTTAACGATGTAAGGCCCTTTAAATCTGAAATAAACATTCAGGGAAAGGAAAGTGCTTTCTTCTAAGTCAATTTACAAACCGAGTTAGTTTAGTTTTCCACATAGGCAATGTTTAAAAAAAAAAAAAAAATCAGTCTGAGATGTTCAACATTTTTATTATGTAGGCATTGCAGGATTGATTGCAACCACATGGCCACTCTGTTACCCCATAACTAAAAGTATGTGTTGCAAGGCTGGTGCTAATGGAAAGTTTGCAACCTCTTTACTTCTCTCGGTTAGAGTAGATCTCTCATCACTGACTTGGATGCTCTTTCTTTAGATACCAAACCAATACAGTTACTAAGTTTCTGCTCATAAAACTTGGAGCAGTTGCAGAAATCTCTCTGAAGATGCTGTCACTGCATGGGTATAAACTACCTTAACTTTACATACAGGAGCCTTTAATTCTGATTTGGTCTGTGAAATCCACGTTACTGGCAACATTACACAGGTGAGAGAATAAAAATGTCCTAATTCTCAGCCTAACTTCTTTATCAGATTTTTTGACTGTCAGAAGATAGTAAACAGACAAAAATAATAAAAAGGAGTTTAAAAACTGTATTAGTTACTCTCGGGTTTTTTAAATACAGGAAGGAAACCTTTTTCTAAAGTACTTTTTTCTGGTTATGATTTTAAATTTGAAGAAACAGTAGATAATGTACATTGTATGTTACATTCTCATGGTGTGGCATAATTGAGTTCAGAATTGTGAATTCTTTCTTTTTTTTTTTGCGTACAGGAAGGAAACATTTGTCAATACTGTATATCACTTGAACATCAAGCTCGACAGATACTCCAAGGTAATTATTTATGCAACTGCTTTTTGTTTCCTGTGGTGGTCAGCTTGGCTTTAGTTCTGTTTTGTGAAGACCCCTGTAATTTATGAAAGTGCCAGTGCTGAGCAATTAAACTGGGTAGCAGCAATGTTACAAGTAGCTTTTACAGAAGCTGTTGCTTTCAGCTTCGTGGTCTGTGATGTGCTGTGTGAGATGCCAGTGTATGTATAAAATAAAGATGTGATACGTTTTGAAAATGCAGTTGTTTTCCTGTCTTAAAAAGCAGCAGTACCAGTCCCAGCTGAAAGGTAAAATCAGCTGGATATGGGTTTGTATATGATCATTCAGAAAGCCTTTCCTTACCCCTCAGCATCCCAGTCTTCTAGCTGGTTGTCTTCCTGGAGCTGTCTGAGAGGCAGCACGTGCTGTGCTCTGCAGCGCTGGCACAGGCTTTCCTGCCCCCGATGATGGGAGTTTTGGTCGGTGGATCTGTTTTGGTCAAGCAGAGCGATGACTGCCTCATTGGAAATTGCTGTCTTTGCTCACTGTGCCAAGTTCTTAAAAGCTGGTTCTGCTGTTGTGATTGCTGTAGATGCTGAAGATCTATACATCACATTTGCTTGTTTCAAAGGCTGTTTTGAAAGCCTAGCAAAGGAGGTCTCTGTTGGTATGGACAGAAAATAAATAACAAAACAGACAGCTGGGGGTTCATATTTCATTTCCAAGTTACAAAGCCATCCCACTGTGGAGGGTACAGAAAAGAATAGTGTGGTTAGGAAGTTAGTCTGGGCATGCAGTCTGCAAGGCGTATCTGGTACCTTTGCATGGAGACCAGTGAGACCCAGTCTTCAGTGTGTAGACTGGTGCTGCTTGCATTCATTTAGGTCTGATGAGATTTGAGCAACATCAAATTTATATTGGGTTGCCACTTAATTAACATCTCCCAACACCTGGCAGATGGTGAATTTTCAAACACTGCAGTTATTTTTTATTCCAGGTATCCCAGCCCTTGCTGGGTGGCTGTTTCTAATAAATGATGGTATGACACTGGACCGGATTTGGTTCTATGTATGTACTCAGTTTGTGGCTGAGTTGAGAAATACTGGGAAGATTTCAAGCCCCCTCCGTAGTGTAATGATAGCCTTGAAACTTTCCGTGGAATCAGTGCTTTGTGATGCATACCAAGCAGGAGGTCTTTACTTATGATGTGTTGCTAAGATGATAAGCGAAGAACCTTGAAGGTAACCACATTGCACTAACTGACCGGGTACATGTTCCTAAAGAAAAGTTGGTTTGCTCAGTCAAGCTTACTGGTTTAACTTTGCTTTTGCAGAAGCTGAGACCACACCTCTGGTAACATACCCGGTTACCACAACTTGTCTGACCAGTTACCTCCTAAGCTACAGTCACTGGTTGTACGAGTTTGTGTGAATATACTCCAAGTCCCTCTCTCAATCTCTTTTTGTTATCAGTACATAGTACAAGAGATGCTTCAAGCCCAAATCTTGAGCCCGTGAGAAGAGCATAAATATAACTGACATATGATTGATGGAAACATTGCTTCTTGGTAGTATGTGTCTTTAAAACGAACGTAGAAATCAACGAGCTTTACTAGACACTTTAAAGATAGAATTAATGTAAAATCAATTTAATATCACACATGCTTCTGGGGTCTTAACTTGTGGAAGCCAGAGGATTATGATAGTTGTCTTTAAATCTGTCAAAGATGAAGCGTTTTAGTTCTGAACTCTCATTCTCTGTAAGAGATACTCAGATCTGGAAATGAAACACCTCTGAAAGGTGAGGGTTTTTTCTCTCTCTTCCCTATTGAATAACTCATTATTTTGGAAATTCTGTTTGCAATAAAAATGTGTTGATGAGACTGCTGCATGTCTGAAGGACCTGGATAACCTGAACTCTTGCATGGGAAATCAGAAATTGTGAGCAGGTTATCATGCTGTGTAATCCTCCATCAGCGCTAGACAGCCACACAGTGCCATCGGAGTACAGCTGTAAGTCCAGAGAATTTTCCTTCCAGTTAAAAAAAAGTTGGGAATCTTAGAGCTGAAAAAAAACCCAGTGGTTTTATGGGGGTTTTAGGGTCTTTTAAATATCTGGATTTACTTCTCTGATTCCATTTATGGTACAACCCAGAAACAGTTGTTTGGCCTTGAGTGAGGCTGGAAGGTGAAGACAGGATCCTTTCAACCAACTTTGCTGGAGGAGAAATAGTATTGAACTTCAGCCTGGTAGCGTGGGATTTTTGACTGTGTGAAAAAACAACCAACCTTCCCATGGATCCCCTTACAGCTGTGGTTTAGAGAGTGGCTGAAGGAAGTAATTTCAGCTAGAGGTGGCGAAGGCAAGTATGGCCAGTGATAAAGGAGGTGGGTGGACTGAGGACTTCTTTCAGCCAGTCAGGCTGCTGAAGGTCTCTCAGTGTGGAGCCACATCTCCAGGTGCTGCGTGCACACAAGGGTCTGGGTATTTCACTGAAGGGTTCCTCCCCGGAGGTTGGTGTGGCTCTGCCACGTCAAGGGTGAGAGGTTACAGCCAGCCTCAGTTTTAGGAAGCATGATTATTCATTTAAATAGAATAAAAAGCGTAAGAAGGTGTGGGTCAAGTAGTTGTTGGTGAAATGTCCAAGGGGAAGTGGTCCTGGCCCCTGAGGGCTGGCAGGAATACGGGTTGTGCAGTCATGTTGTTACAAGCGGAGGAAGGGCGGTTTCGTGTGGTAGGTGTTGTGGGGTGAGGGACCTGTGAGGGGTGAAGAGCAGGGCAAGGGTCTCTTGGGTAGGTGTCTAGCAGGACGGCTGAGGTGTTTGCAGGCCCTCCCCTGCAAACCTGTGTCTTCTGCAGGACACGCAGGCCTGGTGTGACAGGTGTGGTGGTCGTGTTTGGGCTTTGCAGTGGTCCGCCATGTTCCCTGTGTCTCTGCTCTGGGTCATCTGGCCTGGTGTTGGCATGGCTGAAGGAAAGGGTGCGTGCTGGTGAGCCAGGTGCTGGTAGGAGAGGGCTTGCTGGCACCTGAGTGCTCACCAAGACTGGGGGAGCACCATCAGGAGCCCAGAGCTGCCACAAAGGCAGCGAGAAGGGCTGAAGACATGCTTCTCTCAGAGCTGCTTCAGTGCACGGGGCACGTGGTTTGCTGTTTACAACTTACAACTTGCCTGTGTTGGGAATTACTCAGGAATAGCTGCTCTGCCTTCAGTTTCCATCCTGCCTGTTTCCTTAATAATGTCCGCAAACGGCCCACTGCCCAGCACTGGGGTTTGTGTATGTTCAGCATAAATAAAAAAAGCATACAAGCTTCAGCCTGACCCTTCTCCTTTTTGCTTGTGTGGGATTTAGGGGGTGGCAGTTGGTCTTGGGTTTTTGTGTGTGGTTTTTTGTTGTGTGTTTTTTCGTTTTTTGTTGTTGTTTTGTTTTGTTTTGTTTTGTTTTTCTGGAAATCCCCCCTCTCCTTGTCTTTAGCGTTTCCCTTTCTGCGAGTTGGTAAAAGCGTTTTTGATCTGTGTTGATGCTAACGGGATCCACCATGATGGCTAGTGTGAGCCTCAAGACATCTCTTGTCTCCGCTGCCGTCAGTGGTAGCTTCTGCATGGCTGCAGGTTCCCTTCCCCGAGGCATCAGGTCTTCCCTCTGCTTTCTTTACCCTGCCCTTCCAGATGGCCGGCTCTCCTGCAGGAGTAAGCACCTCCCGGGCAAGGCCACTCAGCTGCAGCTCCTCCATCTGAAAGGGTCATAAATACATGAAGTTTGTGCTTTTCATTATGCTGAATGTAACAGGAGGAGCCACCTTGTCAGCATGCTCCCAAGGGGAGGATCTGCACTAAAGGTCTGCATAACGATGGCGGGGGGGGTGGAAAAAAAAAACCCTTTGAGAGCAATGTCCCTGGGCTGGATGTTGGTGACTCGGAGTCAGGGATCTCGGAGGTCGCTCGTGGGCCTGACTGCAGCTCGCCGTCTTGCTTTTACCTCTTCATTTTCTTCCTCCTCAGCTGTTTGTGTGACCGCGCTGCCAATCCTGGATGCCTGTGGCTGTTGTGAGGGCTGCTGGCTGCAAACACTGGTGGCTTTGCCCCCCTCCCCGTCCCAAAATAGCCCAGCCACCTTCTCACGGGTTTCCAGCGTGAGGTGGATGCTTGTGAGGAACACAGCGGGAAGGCGGCATTTTTGAGGAGGTGAGGCTTTGGCCTCGCTGGCCCTCGGTGAGTGGGGAAGGGAGGTGGCACCCGCCGTCGGCAGGGACTGAGTGCTGCTGCCTGGCACAGCGTGGAGGACATGGAGGTGGAAGGAAGGAGGTGTAGAAGTTAGGCTTGTGCGGGTCCACCTTCTGGCGGGGGGGTTGGACTAGATGATCTCCAGAGGTCCCTTCCAACCCTGACCATTCTGTGATTCCTACGCATGCTGCTCGCCCAATGATGCATTTAAGAAAACCCGTCCTTCTCAGATGCAATGTAAAGGAATTACAGAACCACCTCGCAACAGGAGTTAAGGTCATTTTCGATAGACCCATCTTGTAGAAGTGGAGTGATTCGGATACTCCTGCGGCGGGTTTGCATCTGTGGGGCTACGGTGGTGGATGTTGGACAGACAAACTGCGCTGATGGCAAAAATAGGCTTACGTTGCAGGAATGACTAAGGTGATTATGGAGCTGCATGAATGATTAATTTACGCTGCTTTTGTTTCACTTTTGATCCCAGGCCCTCTGGAAAAAAAAAAAAAGGCAATTTTGGAAGAAGATGTTTTTAAAATAAAAAATAAGTTGGTTGTAATAACAGCTTTACTATGCAGATGTGCATCAAAACTACTCCAAGAGGAACCAAGTAAAAAATTAGTTGCTACTGTATCTCTGTAACATGAATATTTGAAATTTGTAGATAAGTATTCACCAAACACTTTGCAATCAGAATATCTATTCACATTTTAAGAGGACAATATTATTATTCTTCAAATAGGGTATGCAGTGACATACTGGCAGTGCTTTCTTAATAACCCTTCTTTAAGTTCAGTTTAGAAAGCATTTGTTTTGTTATTAAAATTACTCCACATATTTGAGACAGACTTCAGCTGATCAACTGCCTAACACGTGTTAGACACACATTGATTTTTTTGTCTTAGCCCAACGTTTCCCCTGGGCATCATATTATTTATTCATAAAGCAGAAATGATGTCTGACAGGCAGTTAGAGGGGTGTAGAGCTGTAGTCCAGAAACAATGTGAAAAGCTTTGCAAGGACCCCAAGAAATCAATGTGCTGATGCTGAAGAGCAGCCTTTTAATTCTGAGCACACGTTCTCGCAATCGTTCAGTGTGGAAAAGGAAATTTAAATAACAAATAGTTACTATTAAAACTGCAGGCCTAAATCTTCATTCATCTTTATTCCAATTATCTGAGCCAAGGTGGAAATAGGCAGAGAAGGCAGCTAGCCAAGCCCAGACACCTCTCAGCCATAAAGCAGGCTTGCTGCTCTAGCCCTGATTTGTACGTTTGTATCTAAATTTCTGTTGGAAGTGAGATAGTTTTATCAATAAAGATTTAAAACCTGAGCGTTATTCAGAGAGCCAAATATTCCTAAAATGTGTGTGATTCATAACCACTTATTCTAATTGAGTGTTAGACTGGTGTCTGTACAGCAGATTAAAATAATAAATAGCTGGTATTTTTAGAATGTGGGTTGAAATATTTTGATAAGCTAGTCATTGTGATAGACCTGTTTGAAAAAAAATAGGCAAAAGGAGATTTGTTCTGGTTTTGTTCATTCAAAATTAAATCACAGCATACTATCGAGCAGCATTTGCTGGTAGGAGATACATTTTATTTCAAAAAAGGTTTTGTCTACTGAGAAAAAATAAAATATCAAACTCACAGGTGGTATTAGGAAATTTTTTATCTGACCTTATATTTTTCTCAGCAAGATAAGTAACTTTGATTATTGAAGTATTATATTTGAAATGAACTAGATGTCTGAATATCTTGTCAAATCAGGCCACTATGGAATTTGTTTCTTGTTATTTAAAACACGGATAATGCAGTCAAAAAAATAGCACGTCATCATGTAATTAAATATTTCATCTTAATGTATAAACACAAGGGAGCTGAACTAAATTTGTTCTGGCATTTCTTGACTTTCTAGTGCTTGACTTTGAACCTGAATGTTCTTTGATATATAGGGTTGGGAATTTCAAAATTTGCTTTGCACAGGGGGAAGAGAAATATGAGAAAAGAATTCATTTCTACTCTAATGACATGGAAGTTACTGTCTTTCTCTTGGTTAATAAGAAACTGGTGTTATTTACAGTGAAACCAAGGCACATGTTAACCTCCTGAAGCTAAGAAGTTAACACGTATTCCATAAATTGGTCTGCAGAACACCTTATAGTTGTTTTCCCCAGGGAAGGCTTTGACCCCTTCAATCACGAAACACCACAATAAATGCAATTTTAAATCACTCAACTGGGACAACATAATCTGTGTCCATCCAGAATAAGTAAGAGTATCTGAAGCATGCACACATTTATATTTTTTCCCCAGGAAGTGGTCTTTAAAAAGAAGGGGAAAATATGATACCTCATTGGTATCTTCTAGGAAATCAAATGTATGAATTTTCACATTTAGTATTCTGACATAGAAGATGGCACTGGGGAAACACTGCAGTGTTTTCATATGCCTGTCTTTCATGGATTTGAAAATCTAATTTCATTTGACTCGATCTGAAGAACGTGTAGCAAAAATGACATTTTTCTGGGCTATTGTACATGTTGCAATAGGCACGTTTTTTATGGTTGCTATTTGATGAGAACATGAAGTCATGAAAATACTTCATTTCTCAAAAATGGATGTATTTTGATTTGCTCTTGCCAATACTTTTGGATGCTGCCGTTAACTCGCAAGAGTTACCATGCATTTACAAGTAGGTTTTAAATAACAAATTTACTGCATGATGTGAAGGATATCTGAATGTTAAGTAGTGACTTTAAATGTCACTTTTCCAAACTGTTAAACTAGAGCTGTAATAATAATTCTTTTAATCTATTAAGATAGCTGGTAGCTGGTCAATTAATAAGGTTTGTTCATCCAAAGCTCAACTGCATCTCTGCCTCTCTGAACTCTATTTTCTTAATTGAGTTCTGTCATTACTGTTGTTGGAATCATAACTCTCTGCTTTTGACAGCAGAAGAATACCCAGTCCCAGATAAAGCACTAAAACATGGATACACGCATTTTCTGCTTCACCAGCCTGGAGTGCTCCTCAGGACACTCGGAGGAGGTCTGCACCAGAGCTGGTCACCCGAGGTCTCCCTCTAGTCAGGGGAGGGAAGTAGCTGCTTTCAGGGCATGGTCCATTTAACTTGTTTTGGAGGCTTATTTTATTGTACAGTAAGTTGCATCTTATAAAAGCCTTATAGGATGCTTTAGTCTGAAAGGGGTGTAGGTACCCAGTTGTGGGGTGGAATTCAGCTTCAGGCTGAGACACTCACGACGAGTTACTTCTGAGCAGCTGGGTCCTCATGTGACCGCAGCATCTCCCTCCGAGTCAGTGGACATGTCATCCCTGTAGCCAGTGGAGCCTGGAAAGCCGTGCTGCTCTCCCTGAGCCAGGCGCTGCTCTGTGGGATCGCTCGATACAGACGACCAACTGGGCTGGACTGGGTGCAGTGTTCTTGGTATCAGGGTGCTGGGACTCAGTGCACTCTTCCAACCTATGATTATTTAGGACAGTGATACATTAGCAAGTTAGTGTGTTACCTACTGGCTTTCCTTTGAGTGTTGATTCTTACTAGCTTTTAAAGGACATAGTGAAGAGTACTAAGCAAAAAAATGAAAGGTAAGCCATATTTTTTAACAGGCATTTCATTATTAAGGCTTATCTGAAAACAGTACAGCAAAAAGTGTTTCCTTAATTTTGTGATGTCGTTGTGTTCCTAGAATTGCTTTCTTCTGATGGTTTGCTGGAACTTTTGATGGAAAGTGATTGATTTTGAAACCACCGTTAAAAAGGTCGTGTATGGGAAGAAGATATCTGTTGCCTTTTTCTATTTTTACCTTTTTTACCTAATGTCAACGTGTCTTTGGTGAAACACCGTGCCTCACCAAACAGAGATTTAGTAAGAGGTTAGCAGATACTAGTCCTTCTCACGGGTCAGTTGGATAAAAGGCAGCACTGCTGTTGAGACTGTCATCTACTGAAAGGCAAATGTGTTTTAAGACCAGAGTTTGTTACTGAGCTCAAATGGACCCCAGATGCCTCTACGCTCTTAACTTTGTAAAATGGCTGAGCTAAGGAGACGACAGAAAAAAAATATTATCTGAAATACTTTCTAACATAATTAAATAGCAGGTACTCGTGTAAATCAATTTATAACAGACCAAATTAGTCATGGAACACAGAAGTTTCCAACTGTTGCATACAGATATTTTAGGAGTCATTAGAAGATAGTAACTCATGAAAACAACCGACTTAGCTAATGATAAAAATCAGCTGTGAAGGATGTTGACTAAGGCATGCTGCTTCTTCCAGAGATGTCTGTGGGCTGAGAGGTGTTTAGGAGCCAGCCCTAGGGATGCCTGTGGTCATGAAGCAATGCCCCCCCTCAATCCACTGTCAAGCACGGTCCACGTATATAGCTTGTGCATCTTTTACCTTGTTCAAACCTGCTGTATAAAGAAATATGTTTTCTTGTGAGCATTTCTGTAACATTCATCTATCTCTCTTACAATAATGGTAGGAAGAAGCAACCTGATTTCATATCCAAAGCCTTTTTGGCCCATCCGTCCACACATCCCTCCAGTTCACCTGCAATATCAGCTTCATCACTGCATCACTGACCTGCCATGTATCTGAACCAGCATCTGTGGGCTTTATTCGTTGCTACTGCCAAAGTTAAGGATGAGCTGTGGGCAGACATCAACACACTTAACCTCATTTTCCCCTTTTAAATCCCTTCTTAAAATCTCCTCTGCCATAATCCCCGCCAAAAAAAAAAAAAAGTAGGTTAACGCTGTGTTACAGCCACTGCCTCTTGTTTTGACTGGTGCCATCTCTTTGTTTC
>VUYV01000050.1:3996221-4093378 GCA_008711295.1 Anarhynchus alexandrinus | reverse complement strand
TTTTTTTTTTTTTTTTTTTTTTAATGTTTAAATGTGACTCTCCGAGGCAAGAACCATCTTTTTTTGGTCTCTCTGAGCACAGCCTCAAGTGTGCCTGTGTCCTGGCCTGGGACTCCTAGATGCTACCATAGCAGAAGGAAGAGAAAATAACTGTGATGGCTCAGTGCTTCACAACTTTCATAGGCTTTTTCACAGCACCATGTGAGGAAAATGAATGTTGTTATCATATGGCAAAGGTGAAAAATGAAGGCATATGTCCCTAATAAGGAATGTTCTTAAAATATTCCTATTAATTTTGAATGTCTGAGCTGAAATACAGATATATTTCTTTCTTAAGGGCTTGTGGCGTTCCTTAGTATTTAATGTTAGATCTCTGAGCACTTCCATTTGTAGGTGTATGTTCAGCACTGCTGCAGATCAGGAGCTTGGGAGACGGGAGGTTTGAGTATGGATGGGATGTTTGCCCAGTGTTACCAGAACCTATGTCACCAGTTTAATCATAACACTTCCTCAGGTCTCCTTCCATGGTGAGTTTATGCCTTCTAGATTATGGAACCCAGGCAACACAATCCTATGGGCTGGCAGTACTCAGAAAATCAGTACTATAGGAGCCCTCCCCTACTCCTGTGTTCATATGCCCCTACTGTGTAGACCATCAGCTTTCATGTGAGGGCATGATGTATGCCTGGGCCGCAAGGACAGGCTGAGGCAGGACCGCGGGCGTTGGGAGCTGTGCTTTCAGGGCAGCGTGTGTTTTGCCGGAGCGCTCGGCTGAGCCCGGGTGGCTGCTGCTTTTGGGAGAGCATCAGCCTGGGCAGGTTTGGCTGGGTTTGCACTGGGACCGCAAAAGGTTCCTCCACGCCTGCCACATATATGGAGTATTTTTACACCAGTACTATTGGAATATAGATATAGATATAATTTATTTTTTTTTTTACATAAAATACCTTACTGCTATTACCACTCAGTAGTTTTAAAATTTAAGTTACACTTCAGTATCTTTCATCATTTCAATAAGGGTTATGTTAATTGGAACAGCACATTTAGTCAGCAAATGTTTATTGAGGGACAATAGTCTTCCTGTAGATCGCATATCTCATAAAAACTCTCCAGTGTGCCGTTAAAAGCATTTGTTTCCTTTTATTGAAATGTAGGGCCTACACACAATACGTGCCAGTATAGGGTGGGATAAAGTTTTAGCTACCGTTTGGGATAGGAATATTGTAATTGCCATTGAATCTATTTTTCAGTGTCTCTGTTGGCAAATCTGGGTGTTGTACTCTTATTATACAGAGTTGCATGATGCTTCCTTCCTGAAATCATGCTAAATCTCAATGTATGGCTTTTGTTGGTGTGTAGGAACATCATGATTTTAAATGTCACTGTCTGTGACATTTTTAAGACAAGTAGCATATACCAAGGAGAAACTAAACTTCTATTTCAGTGGTGTAAATCGTCTTTATGATGTCTTTAGGTGAGCGGTTGGTCTCTCAGTAAAACAGGTACTGTTGGAGGACCAGGTACTTTGCACCTTTGGCACAGAGAGTATCTCCATGTTGCACGATAGACAAAGGGAACGCATCCATGACAGGTTGACTTGTTTGATGATGGAGGATTGGGGTTGCTGACACATGCTGCCAGAAAAGTTAGTGAATAGGAGAAGTACATAAACATTATTTACATGTCTTTTGTATTTGCAGGATGTTTGTCTGTATGTGCATGTGCAATTAATTTCTAATTGATTCTTCAACAAACATAGACGGGGCTACACTGCAAGACTTTTTACTGGTGTGAAAGTGGTGGTAAGGTGAAAAGTCAAAATACACAAAGGTCAGACTCTAAAAATATATGAAATAATATATTTCTTGCTTATTGTGCAAGTCATATAGTGGATCTGATAAGATGAATAATTTAAAACTCCAGACCATCCGTTCAGTTTAAGCAACCATCAAATGGTATCAGCTTGGCTCAGTAGTGACTTGACCCCTCAATTATGTTCATTACTGTGACTAAAACCTACTATGTTATCTTCCAGATATTTTATATGTGGCATAACTTAAGTCCTACTTGGGAATTTAGAATGACTATTGTTAATCAGTTTAATCAATGAAACATCCACATAATCCTTACCTAGTTCTTCTAAAGAAAGTATTGAGCACTCTCTGCCTTGACACCACCAGGAATGGACGTGGGCTTGGGCTTTCAGCCTTACCTCTGCATGTTCTTATGTCTGTATATATCTTGTCTGAAACCATAAAAACTTTTAAACATATTTTATGGCCATCCATTGATTAAAGAAAGCTGCAAACATCCCACTGCATATAAACTTGCGATGGACTTTTTTTCAGAGCAAGTGAAGCTGTAGTCTGCAACTTGCTTTGAGGTAACTGAAAAAGAAAACGGGAAGAATCACTCCGATCAATATACCATCGCTATGTTTCTATTTAGAGGCCTTTTAAGCATGCCTTTGCAAATGATTGCCTTAAAGCTTTTAACGTTCTTGCACTGCAAGAAGCTGAGCAACGTTTTCAGTGCTTATTCACAGCATATACTCTTGGCGTATATTCCTGCAGTCCACATCAGGCAGAAATCCCCCTCGAATTAAATGGGCTTTCTGCCTGACACAGTCTCTCATTCTAAATAAATTAGCAGTAACAGACTTAACTATAAATTATTTTTTTGCTCTGGGTGCATTCCCTAATAATTACCCTCCACTAGTAAATACTTAACTGTATCAGTGAGATACAAGAGCTTTTAATTCTCTAAACTCAGCAACCGTCTTTTATTTCAGGACTGGTTCTGTTGGAAGAGGAGTTTGGTTTGTTTTTATGGTAAGAGAGATCACTCTTAAAAACAAACCTGAGCGTATAATTAGGACATTGCCTTATGAAATTACTACCTTGTAATATACGAAATTTGAAGTTCTTCCCTGCTGAGCACCTTCTGCATTAGAGGTTGGGGTGGCCAGGTCTAGGAGGGCTGGGTGCTTTTGTAAATACTTTTATTTTCCAGGTAAGCATTGATATTGAGAAGAGACGGATTCATGCTAGACTACGTTTTCAGTATGGATTTAATTCCACCAGGAGTCAGGGTAGTGAAACGTGCTGCATGGCAGCTGGCACAACAGCATTTTTAATCAAATAATAGATTCCAGCTGGTGGGGAGTCAACTGAGTTCTGAAGCAGACGTGACTTAATGCAGGTCTTCCTTATTTCTTCAATAAAATGTGTTACCTTTGCATGCTAAGCAAATGTAAATGGAGGAGGGGAAGTGAAGGAAAGCAAATTTGTAGGTTTTCTGGAAAGGAAACTGATCATTATAACCTCATAAAGTGAGTTAAACAAGGGAGAATATGGGATTTTGTGTTCCGAGTGATAAATTATCTTGGACTCTTCCCACATATCATGAAATGGTTTCTGGTTTGCAGGTGTGCTTGTGATTACAAGATTCATTTTCCTTTGCAATATTCCATTGAATATTGCATTTGGTGCTCTTTAGCCACCTACTGCTGTCACTGCCACCAGGAGTTGT
Organism: Anarhynchus alexandrinus; assembly: GCA_008711295.1. NCBI lineage: Eukaryota > Metazoa > Chordata > Aves > Charadriiformes > Charadriidae > Anarhynchus > Anarhynchus alexandrinus. The sequence continues at coordinate 4,089,847 of VUYV01000050.1, read as the reverse complement.
CCTCACGTTAGTCATCAGTCTCTGTGCTGTGCTTACCTGGCTAGGTTACAGTGTGCTGGTGTGGACAATTAACCCCAGCAGCAAAGTGGGGGACTTTCTGGTGTCACTGAACTGACGCTTTTTTTCAGACAGTCCTTTTTCAGTAATGTCTTTTTCTCTGCTCTCACTGAAAGTGTAAGGATTTTGATAGGATTCAGATAATCAGGATCTTATCGATAGGTAGAGCTGAAACAGTGTAATTGTGCTGTAAAGCCAAATGTAATGGTGCTGGAAAGGTCAGTGCATGTTGGAAAATGTCCACAGGTGCTGCATTTTCAATGATTTTTTTTCTTGTTAGCTTCTGTCCCATGATCTAAAATCAACACTTAGCCAGGACAAGCAACTCATTCATCACTTGATGCTTACCGGGGCTTAGTTCATGCTGTTGAAAGAAATGGCAAATGCCACAAAAAGAACATACACTGGCTAAGGCTTTTTCTTCTCCTGCTTTTCTCCCCATCGGGAAGCTGAAAGCGATATGCTGGCTCGTTGCCTTTCTGTTATTTCGCTGCTGGGTGTTCCTCGCAGAACCAAGGTGAAGTTCAGCCTCCCCCACCAGAATCAGCAGGGTCTTGGTGGGAGCAGGCATCCTGCTGTCCTATCCACAACTGAGAAGCGTGAACCTTTGAGGAGCTGCTAACTCCCATCCCATTAGCTGGAGCTGCAGAGATTTGATATTTCACACGGTCAGCCTGAAAGTAAATAGAGTATGAAAACGCACATCTGATGTGAGGAGACCCTTTCTGAGCTGAGTGATCCCCATTCCCTCCCAGCCCCCCTGAGGTCGCTTGTTTCAATCAGGAGCTGCTGCATGATAGCGAGATCAAAGCCATTGGAAGCAATCAGACCTCTTCGTGACATCTGCTGACTATGTGCTAGGAGGTAAGTTTTCTCTTTAAAAAAAAAAAAAAATTGTTTATTTTCACTTTATCTGTGTGTTCAGAACTTCATCCTCAGTAAAAGTTGTATGGAAGAAGAATACTAAGGAGTATTTTTATGTAGATGGCTGCAATTAACATAAATCTATTAATCCAGACTATTGATTGCAGTGTTTTTGCACTACCTTCTGACAAGATGGAAAAGTGATGAGGGAAAAACAAAGCAAAATTGATCTCATAATTTCAGGAGTTGTCTTGGAAATAAAAATAAATATTCACATAGCTTCAATTTATTGCCTGTATTATTTCCATGGGGTTTCTGTAGTTATTGTCTATTTCTGACAACATTACAGCATATATTAGAGACGCTTTGTGTTAGGTTTGGTTTTGCCACGTCCGTCACTTTGTTCCTCGTGTAGCTTATTGATGACCAAAGTAAGTTAAAAATGGTTCTGAATGTGGAAAATGCACAGAAAAAGAAAAAAGTAATCTGAGCTATGGCAGATCCTAATAGAAGTTTGAAGGAGATACGTAGGTAAGCTTTTATATTGAATGTTATGAAAAGGTCATATTAATCTTCTGTTGTGCATTGGTAGTTGAGGAGATGCACTGGAAGCCTGGTTGCTTGTGTCTGTGACTTGTCAAAATGCCAAATTTATTTTGGTGCAAAATGCTAGATTTGAAACTGGCTTTTTTTTCATACAGAAGCAAAATTGGGCCTTTTGGAAACGTTAATGAAACAATATGGAGAAAAATTCATCCCAGAGCAGCCAAGTGTATTTTGGCCAGGCTCTTTGCTGTAGCACCAAGAACCCAGCCTCGGGTCTCTTGTCTGACACATCCTGAACACATGTTCTTTAATGCAGACAGTCAGCGGCTTTTGGTCAGGAACACATACCTCCCACTTTCTCCTGCTCTCTCTATTCATCTGGAAATCTTAACACACATCTGGGAAATATTTCCAACATCAGCTTTCTTAGGAAGTGACATGTTACTGCAAAATATTTCAGTGGCCTTCAGTTTCAACTCAAATTTGATAAATTTAGAGCCGTCTTTGGTAGTTTAAACTAACCTGGGTGGGCAGTGGATAGGTTCTTACTTTCAGAAGGACCCTATGAGTTAACAGGCGTTACGTTCTCTGAGGTATATGCTGATGTGCATCAGCTGAAGTTGTGATGACCAGGTTAAAGATACGGGTTTGTCTACAGCTGTCCTGGTTTGAGGTACTTGACTGGAATGGCAGTACACTGATTTTCATTTGGATGTATTGAGTTTCATGCACCACTTGCAAAGATTGGACCAACAATCTGATGGTTTTAATGAAGTTGTGTCAGATTCGCGGGATTCATTTCAATGAAAGCTGATAAATGAAGGCTAACGTATTACATGTTGGTCATGTAGTTTAAGAAAGCAGCTATTTCAGAACTAATTAGTCTGTTTATGAAATATTCTAATAAATATTTAATTATTTGTTTGATTCTTATAAACAAATACTTGTGCTTGTAGATGCTAATTATATGAGCAGAGCCCTTCACTTTGCATGGGCAGAGTTATATTTGTGTTGCAGTGTTTGTTGTATTCGTGCCAAAAAACAACCAAAAAACCTCATTAAGATCTGATCCTTTAAACGTGCATGCGCTTAACTTGACTGCTCAAGTAATGTTGCTTTGGCAGTGTTGATTTCAATACTTTGATCATGAAATACCTCATGTAAAGGGGGGTGGAAATTAATACAGCCGTTGTGTTGATCTGTATAAACAGTCATTAATGAGTACAAGTTGCACCCTTCCCTGGAGGCAGAAAACCATGTTTCTGCTGAGTTGATGAGTCAAATGAAGTTGCTCACCAAAGGTACTTATTGTCTTGAGATCCATTTTGCTGCTGCTGTCTTAGCCCGAGTTCAGACTTCAGGGAGACTGTTTCTGGATTTTTCCCGTGCACGGATTTCTCTGGGGGCTGCTCGCCAGCGTTCAGGCTCGTACTCCTGTTCACCGTATGTTACCTGCAACACCTTCGGCCCAGTTCCCTCAGCTGGACTAGGGATAGCACAAAGACATTTCTAAAGGTAAACAAGAATATTACTTGCGTGTCTTTACAAACAACAGAAGATAATTTGTTTGCCTGGTGGAAGGGGAATGTTTACTATCTAGCAAGGAAGGAAAAGTACTTTCCCTCCAGGCTTTACTAAGTAGAAAAAATCACTGCAGCCTAAAGCTGACTGGAGCCCCTCAGCCTCTCATGTTAGACACCAGCAAATCCTCAGCTGAGGTTTTTTGGGATACAAAAGAAGAGCCCTGGGATCTAGCAGGGGGTGGGCTAAGCCAAGATTAAGAGAGAAGTACGGGAATAAAAATAAAAAGCCCTGTAAAATTCACGAAGGGTGGGGAAAGGAGATCAACAAGAAGATGACAAGGGTGAATTTCTGTGATTGTTGCTCCTGAGGGATGGCTGACAAATGCTCCCACCTGACAGCATTTCATAGGCATTTCTGCCTGGCCAAGATCTCATTTATAATTATAACAAGGTTTTTGAATTTCTTCTGCACTACTCCTGTGTGGAGTTCTTCCTGCATTGGCTTTCATGTTTATTTTCTCAAAGGAGAGAAAAATTTGCAGACGGCCCAAATATTCTAAGAAGAAAAGCCAGCCGTTTGTTTAAGCTGGCTCTCAATATGCAGAAAGTTGCCTCCAAAAGAAAATGCTAATGTTTGGCTTCAGGCTTTCCTGGGAACACAAATAAACTGTTGTTTATTTTTTGTCTTGGGAGATTTTGTAGGTGTTTTTATTTCTTCCTTGTTCTTTTAAGCCTTTTTTTGCTACTTATCTAGCATCTCACATAACTTTGATATTTATCTTTGCAATAGAGTAATTTACATGGAGATATGCAGGGTTTTGAGAATGTTTTCTTTACCAGTAGACAGAATACGAAGTTAGAAATCATCTGTTTTCCATTCCGTATCTGTTTTTGCAGTGCATGTTGAAAGAGACATATGCTGCCGCATGTGTGATGAGGCTAATTCTGCCTTTGCCTTAATGGAGCCGCTCACACTGAGCTTCCATTCTGATGAATTAATTGAGAAATTGGGAATTTAGGTTCACAATGGGCTCTCGTGAGATTGCTTTGTTACAGCACTGGCTCCTCGCTCAAAGCTCTGTGAAACTCACCCAGCCCCTGGTCCACCCCAGCCTGCTGCTGCCACTGTGGTCTGGTTCTTGAGGGTCATCCAAGGGAAACTAGGGGTGACTGAAGGCTTCAGGAGGCTCCAGCGCTGCTTCGAGTACAGCCTTGCTGGGAAATTAAAATTGAGTCTTCGTAAAGCAACAAAAATTCATGTAGGTCAGATTATCCCAGTCTACCCAGAGTTGTGTTTTCTGAGGCTCCTGGTGGTACTCCCAGTACCTTTGTGCATCAGAGACTCATGGAAACAGCGTAGCTGTAAAGGTGGAGTTTTGAGTGTGTAGGTTCAGCCTCGACGCCACAGCCATTGCAGATGGTCTAAGTCAGGGATATTGCTGAGGGTGGTCTGTGGCCAACCACGTGGTCATTTTGTTTGTCTGCATCTAAGCCTCAGTGAGTGGCATTGAAGGATTTCTTTTTAATGGGCATGTTAAACATGGGACATATTTAATTTTAGTATTGTCGTTTAAAGTCATTCCTGATCCAAATGATTTGCTGGCAAATGAGACGTTAGGTCTACCATCATTTGGAGCTCATCCAAGTTTCTGTCCCTCTGAATGCCACTGATCCAAGCGGTGGTTCAGCTGTGCACAGTGCTCTTCAGTACTTTAATGTAGATGAGTCGTTCTGGCCGTGATGATGAGTGCAATAGCTAAAACCCCTGTACATTAATAACAGAATGTGCCTGCCATAACCTCCTTAAAAACCTTGAAACCCCAGTGTGGTTGGCTGTTACTTCGATCCACTACAAGTGGAATCTGCTTTAAACAAAAATGTATCTCAAAGTTCCCTGTGAGCATTTTTAGTGCAGAGTGTAGCGTCACTGTTGAATATCTGAAAATATCACAAAAAAATTGTATTTAAAAGAATAATGAAAAATCAGCAAAAAATCTAAGTTGGCACCAAAGAAAAGAAACTAAAGCTTAAAGTAGAACCCTCTATAACGAGGTGTATCATATTTTATACAGCAATCAGTGTATAAAATATTCTGGCAAAATTTCCTCATTCAGATAATTCACTGGTATGTTCGCAAAGATACTCGTCCCAGCTTTACTACAGTAAGGACAGTGAAATTCTTGCAGAACCTAAATGTGTTGTGCCTATATAGTTGAAGTGTCTATCATGAGATTACACTACATTTAGGTTCATGATGACCTGTCTTTTCTTTTTACTTTGATTTTCCCCTGACTTGTAGTTATTGAAGTCCCCAAAGATTACAGGGGCAGAATGCCTAAAAGTGCTCTTTAATGCTTGGCAGCAAGGCTCTGATAGCGTGATACACACATTTTAAGCACGCTAACAATTGAAGGATAATGCTGTACGCAGCATAGAGGGTAAATGGGGATTTTGCGGCTTATGATGGAGAGTCTTTGATATAACAGTTTCAAAAATTAGATTAGGGTGTATATCATTTGAAACCCTTTTTCAGTTGTGCTGTAAATTTAACGGCAAGGTTTTGTTGAAATGAGCTCGTGTGGCCTGCAAGGAAGAAAATCAATCAGCGTGCACCTTACCATTTTTCTATATCCTTGGTAGGGATGCAATTAAATTCAGTCTGAAAGGTCACAGTGTGGGGTATACATTAACCTCACGCTAACCCTGTGTATGATACTGCCACTGAGAATGAGTTAATAAAGATATCAGTTGGAGCTGTACGTTTGTTCTCTCTTTTCTTCGAATGTATCTGCATACATACATACTTCTAATTACATCTTTGTGTGTAATATTAGTGGGTATCTAGAATATTTGCAGTGCTGCTAATTAGGTTGTGGGCTGGTGTCCAGTGTTTATTCGTACAGCGGAGTTCCACAGTTGGTGGCTGAAAACATTTAAACTCATTTGTTGAAATTAATGTTAATGCAGGGATATGTCAATGAGACAAGGCTTTGTTTCATTTCCAGACTCTGGTGATGTTTAAAACAGCAGCTACAAAAAGTGAGTTTTACCCAAAGTGCAGTAGAGTTTCTAAATGCCATTTGCATTATGCACATTTGCTCTAGATGAGAGAAATTAGATTTCTTATTGAGAATTGGACAAGTACTTTGGTAGTGAAGAGAATCTTGACCTTTTTAACCTTTTAAATTAAGTTATGGGGAGGTATTTGAATTTAGGTTTGATTTGGGATGCCTCTTTAAAGAGGAACCACAAGTTTCCCGTATTAGCTATTAAAAAGCCCCAGCAGTACAGTGTGACATTAAGAACAGCAATGTAATTTCAGGGACAAGTTAGAGAAACGTAATATCCAGCACTTCTCTTCCAGAGACTAGCAATAAGAGGTCATCAGATTTTACTTCTAAAAACATTTCTGCTCCTCCCTGGGAAGACATGTATTGTTATACAAGATTGCAGAGTTTCTAATGAATATATTGAACAATGGGGCATGAGAATGAGAGATATAAAATTTATACTTCAAATTATGAGATAGAGCCAGAGGAAGTGGATTTGGGCAAGTAACAGCCTGTTAGGCCAACCTCTAGAGTATGTAATATTTTAGTGCAAATCTTGAAGAAGATAATAAAGTCAGGGAAGCAAACGAAAACCAGCATAAAATTAAAAAAAAAATATATTTTGAGCCAATGGCAGATGTTTCATCTTCTTCAGTTCTGTTGCTGAAGAAAGGCAATAGATGTAATCCATCTCAATTTTGATAAAGAATTTGAATATGGTACACACATAGAGATTTATCAGTATGGTAAGAGAAAAAGGAGATTTATAGAAGAAATTTTAAAAAGGTAGAGAATTGAATAAAGAGGAGATGGCAACGTTAGTCTTGAAAAGGAAGCACTGAGCCAAAGGGAGGCTGCTAATTAAGTTCCTCAAAGGAGATGAAACGTTTAATATCTTCCTATCATTGTCACAAATAAGCAGTAGTGTGCTTATGAATTTACAGATGGCTCAGAGGTAAGAGTTACTGACATTTCAGGAAAGGATCATGACATCATACAAGAAGGAGTAGGTTTTTTTCCAAGTTGGTATAATAGATATGGCATGAAATATAATTGTGCAAAGTGCAAGGTCGTGCTTTCAGGGAATAATCATCTGAATTTAATCTGTGAGCTGGGAACTCATCAGCTGGAAAACTGGAAAAAATAAATACAGCTATATTAGGTCATCTAAGACCGGGATCTTAGATCTGTGGCCTGTTGTAGATCTAGGATTCTAAGACCTATTCTGTCTAGGATCGAGCTACCAGCATGGTGCTGCTGTTAATAAGATAAATGCATGCCAAGAGGATAGTGAGTGAGGTATTTACAACATATTTTGAAGTGTTGACAAAGCACAGTGAGAAAGAGCATGCACCATTCACATCAAACAGTGATGAGTTCAACCTGGAGCAGGCCCATAGAGGGGCTGTCAGGACGATCGGGGCGGGACACGATGGATCATGTGTTGTACCAGAAGGCACTGTAAAAACCTTGGCTTGTTCAGACAATAAAGCAGAGCCTGAAATACTGCTGTCTTCAGGAGGGTAAATATACAAGAGGAGGGTAAATGTACAAGAGAAGGGTAAACACCAGGGAGTGAAAAGAGCTAAATTTTAGGTTAAATGACAAAAATGGGCATCGTGAAGCAAGATCAGGCAATAGAAGACAGTCCCCAGTTGTCTCTGAGGTTCGTGAACAGCCTTTTCCTGGTGCAGCACAGATAATAACAAAGAGCAGCTCTAGGATGGAGTTTCTTCAGTTCGTGGAAGGGACTCAGGAGTTTTCTTGCATTCCTGTGCTCCTGTATTTATTTAAGGTGTTTCTCTTGGGGGATGGAATGTGCATGTGCCTCTCTGTGTGTGAATGTTTTAATTAAATTGCTAGCTGCTTCCATGTGTTTGAAGCATTCCCTGGTGGTGTACGTGTCTGTGCGCTGCGGAGAGCGTAAAAGAAGATGTGTTCTTGCGCACGCAGCTGCAGCGCAGCAGAAAAGGGGAACACTTAAGAGGCTGCAAATTCTGCATCTCCTGAAGGAACGGTTGTCAGTTGCATCCACTCATCCCGGGTCCTTTGCTATTGTGGTAATGTGCTGAGTTTCTGCTCCTTTTTTGATAATCAGTGATCACTGCTCATGAGCACAACCTAAATATTGACCTGCCTGCAGAGAAATAGACAATCTTCTTCCTACAGCACATAGATTTCCCTCTTGGAAGACTATTTGTGCTGTGAAGGAAACTTCAGCAGTTTCACAGAACTACGGGAGGGTTGAGGCAGGAAGGGACCTCTGGAAGTCATCTGGTCCAACCCCCCTGCTCAAGCAGAGCCACCTAGAGCGGGTTGCCCAGGACCATGTCCAGATGACTTTTGAATATCTCCAAGGATGGAGACTCCACTGCCTGTAAAAGTTTCCCTGTGGAAGTGGGTTGAAATCATGCAAGTAGGCATTAGGCGGGAAGATTTCCATCAGTTATAGGGAGGTTTGGGGTTGGAGTGTGGTTTAGGTAGCTAAAACACAAGAGATGAGAGAGAGATGAGTCCTGAGGCAGTTCAGTAAGTGCTGCATCCTGTGTTTACCTGGTTGCCTTCGCAAAGGCGGGTTGGAGCTCTTAAACTGACTCTTTGATCATGTTGATTTCCCACTCCAGGCACAACAGGTAAATTCCAGCTCTGCTGAGCCACCTTCCATACTGTAGTTGTGCCGTCGGTGCTCTGAGCAAAACATGGCTTCTCTGTTGCTTAAATACTGCCGTTGGGAGAGGACCTTGGACACATGAAAGAGGGAGCTTAGGTGTGAGAGGAGGACATAGTGGGTGGTTTGCTGGGGCCCGGGCTCAGACGGCAGCTCTATGGGCAGGCCCAGGGGTGGCAGCTCCATGCCAGGACCACAATCATGATGCTCAGGCCACTGCCGGTGCTGTTTCTTCTCTGCTCTTGTCACTGCTCATCTTCCTTCCTTGCATGTGGTTGTCTGAGGTTCGTCAGGCTCTGTGGATTTTGGGGGAAAGCATGTGTCACGATTTCTGTTCTCCCTAATCTTGAAAAAGCAGAAGTTAAGATTTCACAGGAAATGGAGCCATTTGTTTCATCCATTCATATGCTAATGCTTGTGTTTCCTTAACTGCCGCACAAGGAAGGAGTGGAGATGACAGTTTATTCCACTTTGGGCATGTGAAGCTTGCTTTTTGAATCAGCCGTAACAATGGTTATCCTTACTGGGGTTGTATCCTGAAGCATCTGCTTCATTTTTTTTCCTGAGATTATTCTCACCCAGTTTCCATCTTTGCGTTGTTTACCCTTGACATGAATGACTATTTCTTCCAAATATATTGAGCACATTAATCAAGTTTGCACGGCTGAAGCAGGTTTAATATGCGTTTTTAGGACAGTATCGGACAGATTTCACTGTTGTCATTCCAAGAATTTTACTTGCTGATTCACTCTGCTTTGAGAGTAAGATTGCCTTTTGTGTCAGACGTGCAGCATGGCAAGCCAACAAACGTGAGAATCGAGAGCGACTTGACGCTACAAACAAAAATGTGCGATTTTGCCCTTTCCTTCCTTCATCTCGTTCTGTTTAATACCAACAGAAATGGCACACCTCCCACCTTTGTGTGACTACAGCTTCTGCATTTCTGCAGTGAATCCAGAAAGGTTTGATCAGGGCTTTCCCTCAGGGGACAGAGGAAGCTGTGGCACTGTCCACCAAACCCACCGCTTCTCTGAGAGAAAGCTGCCTCGCAGACCGAATGAGTGAAAGGCCGTAATTTTATTTTTTGTGGCTTAAAGACCTATGAACGTGCTTAGGAGCTATACACTTCACTGTATAATTTTCTCGTTGATGATGCCTTAAAGTTGTAGAGCAGTTGCATTAACTTTTGTATGGCGGTATGGTGAGGGTGCAAGAATACTACTTAACCAGTATTGAACTTCAATTTGAACACTGAGGTTCGTGGCTTTATTCACTTACTATCTCTTTAATTTAGTACAGGTGATAGGCACTGCCAGCCTTATCATTGCCTCTTCTTGAGGAAAGCAGAAAGAAATACAAACTAGCTTGTTCAAACGTGAGAGATGAAGTGATGATGGTCTTCATAAACTCATTACACATCACGAAGAAAACTGGCCCAAAAGTTCACATCCTAATTATTGCTGCACTTATAACATTGTGTGGGAACCATTCTGTTTCAGGGAATAAGGGAATACTTACTCTTTCAGTCAGAGGCCTTATTATTTTTGTGTTGTTACTATCAGCATCATGATTCTGCCAAATGAAAATATGTATCCAGACATTACGTGATCTTCTGCTTTTCACAGTTCATTTTTTCTGTCTGTCGATGAGTGCAAGTTCCTTCAGCATGATTTGGAACTTCTTGATGGTGTTGACAAAGAAATGTCCATTCCCACACTGTTGAAAGAGAAATTTGTGGCTGTTCTTACCCTTGGGGTGGGAGAGGATCTAAGATTATATTACAGAAGATTGATTTCTGCTCTTCATGTAAAAGGGAAATCTGTTTTTAATCTGGTTTGAGATCAGAATTCATAGTGACCATCTGTGTGAAAATCTTACCCATAGTAATTTATTTAAAAAAAAAAAAAATCTGGCTCAAAATCTCAGATTTTTGTTTTTAATTTTTTTCTCTGTGAATAGTTTCCTAGTCTGGCATTTCAGGGAAGAGCATCTGCTTCAAAGATGTCTTTGGAGGTTCTGAGTTGTTACTCTATACCTTTTTAAACAAGTTTTTCCCCTCATGCTGCCTTGTACAGCCCATAAGAAGTCTCCAGCTGTTGTGGGCAAGCTCTATAGCATAGACATTGCCTGGTTTGGTCTGACTTCATTAAAGATTAGAGATATAACCACACTTTACTCCTTAATATGAATGTGTTTGTTCATCATTTTCCAGAAAAAAAATAAATTCAACATTCTGATTTTCTTTCATTTTTCACAATTTTGACAGATTTGTTCTGCTGAAAGTGGTTGTCTCACATTTCAGCCTATTAAAAAGAAAATTATAGCACAGACGGACAGAGGGCTAATAATATTTAGAAAGTTAAATCTGTGCTTAAACTTTTCATTATTTTTGACGGCCTGTTTAGAAATCCTGTGCTTGTAAGTTCCAGCCCAGGTGTTCAGTAGGTCTCAATGAATATATTTACTGGGATTTGCAAATACTTCGTACTTAGGCTGTTTTCTATTCCCACAGAAGCTTTTCTCTGCTGGACATTCAAATAATTATCCTTTATTCACATAAATACTTAAACAAATGTTTAACATTCACATTACATTAAATAATGTATTTACAATAATGTAATATATTGACATTAATCTCAATACAAATGTAAAATGTTAATTGCACGTACTTGAATATTCTCACTGCAGCTCTGTATTGAGTTAAGGATGCTACTGGGTGTCAGAGGGGAGCAGTGTTCCCAAAACTCCTTGACCTGGTTCATTGCAAGAAAGCAGTTAAAAGCCAAACAAGGAGATGAAAATATCTTTCACAGCTGTGACAGCACAACATATGTTACTACTTTGTGTGAAAACGAGCAGAGACAATTTAAACTCTGCATTTGGATGATTAGTCTTATGGTGTCTTTTCTTTGACAATAAAGATGCCGTTGGCAAAACCTATCCAGAAAGAACAGAGTGGGTATTCCTGCAGAGATTGTCTAGTAGATTGGGATGCTTCTGGCATACAGATATTTGTAGCAGATGTTTCCAATTAACTGTAATAATGCTGAAAAATAAATGAACTTTCTTCAGGATCTCCCCTACGAATATTGATGTGGCAGTGATCTGCTCAGCCTGGAAGGGCTCACGGTATCGGCGCTCAGGGCGGAGAGGATACAAAAATTGAAAAGCACTGATTTGGCTCAAAGAGGCGCAGGTCCTTGTGTGGAGGGGAACTGAGGAGACAACTTTTCTCTCAGTTTCACTGTATTTCCTGGCTTTTCCCCTCCAGTGAGCCTTCCCTTGTGGTCAGCCCTGAGCACCTGCCGAGGAAGGCAGCCTGGCTCCCGGCACAGTGCCTGGGGACAGCAGCAATGCCACTGCCTGTCCATGATGCGCTGCACCGGGGTGTCATGCCCAGGAGAGACATTAATTTCTGCAGGCCAGCGTGGACAGCTGTGTTAAGCCCCTAGATGAGCTTAGTTCCAAAATTAAAGGATCTTTTCCTTTGGGTGCTGGCACTTCTGAAGAGCACTCTGTCTGTAGAGGCTTGTGAGCTCCTCAAGGGTCCAGCAGGTCTCCACGCAGAGCTGCACGGTTTGCTCAGACACATTTTCATTCTCCATTTATGGAGAGCCGAAGCTTGGTGTGGTTGTGCTATGGGAGACTAGAGTGAGTATGGAGGGTTCTGGTCTGGATCAGGGCCTCGGGACTGTTGTTTGCTGTCCACAAGCAGATGAGAAGCTGTAGTATTTTAAAAAAACAAGTCTTTCTCAACATGTACACAGTTTCATGTGGCTTTATCTTAGCATAGTTACATTTCTTGTCAGGTCCATATTACTTTATTTTCTTCCTTACAAGTGTATTTCTTTTCATACCTGTAGCTAAGTCTAAGTAGTCTTATTTTAAACCTGGTGATTTAAATATTTTTTATTGTTTTTATTTTTTTAAAGTGCACCAGTGGTTTTGCCAGTTCTATTTACTATTCCTTTCATAGCTCTGTTGTAAAACACATCTTTGCTCTGATTTCACCTAGTTCTTCCTACACTCTTAAACTCTCACATTTTTAATTTTTTCAGCTCGTGTGGTAGATTCCGCTTTTTGGCAGTGATTGCAAGCATCACTAGTGTCATTTCTTTGCTTTTATTTTTGCTCCTTTCAGAAGTTAAAGCCATGAATGAGATTACTTGAACTCAGCATCTTGCTGTTTTAAGATTCCCAACACAGGCTCCATGAGAGATCGTGAAAGCTTTGGCCTTGTGCAGCTCCTGAGCGTTTGCCAGACAGAAGCTGGATCTCACTGGAGAAAGGAAACTGGTGCAAGGTTATCTTGAGGTTTCTGAACTTTTGTTCCAGTGGAAAGATATTAAATCTTGTTTCAGGGCACTTTTTCCTAAACTGTCTGGAAGGCTACTGGATGTAGAGCTCCAGCCTGGCGAACCTCAGATGGCCATCCAGCCTAGCCTCCAAGCGCATTGATCTCACTGCTTGTCTTTTTAGCACAGATACCCATCTAACCTGCTTATCCTGAGGTGCCTCTATCTTTCCAGAGGCTCAAAGATCCATCTTTCTCTTTCCCAGCTGCCAGACCCTCCTGCAATGCTCCGGGGAGCACAAACCTGTCGGAAGTGTTTCCACACTGATGATGGAGAAATGATGGGCTGGTCCAATGGCCAGAATCAGCTACCCTTAAGCAACAAGGAGAGTGCCGCATCCTTATATATTTTCCACATCCATCTCTCTGAAGCCTCCTCATCTGTAGCATTTGGGAGCTTGTGATGCCACAGATTCAAGGTCCCAGTTCCGAGCAGGCACTAACCTAGCCACGGGGAACAAAACCTCCTGGCTGGTGTTGCTGCCCTGATGGTACGGCTGTTAGCTGTAAAAGCCACCAGGAATTAATCTTCCCATTCATTCCCGTTTATCGCTCCTGCCCTTTGATGTGAGGAGGGTCTTAGTGCGGTTGCAATGCAAACCCATTGTGCGGGATCCTGCCTGCTGCTGTCCTTTGACATGAGCCTGCAGTTACTCCACGCTGCTTCTTTCGGCTTCTAGAAACTCCGCTTTGCAAGCTGTAAAGGGTCCGTGTAATGTTTCTTTAGAGAAAGCCCAACTGACTGTGTATAATCTTAAGCCACTCCATTTTCCGGTACTTTACTTCACATTATCCGCTTTCAGTAGAGAATTGCATGTTTAAAAGCCAAAAAGTTTAACTCTACCAAATAACTCCTTACGTGACATTTTTAAAAGGAATTGTTCGCAAAGCAAACTTCCTCGCTAGTTTTCACCATTCGGGAGTGTCTCTAATTTACCACAGAGTCAGGAAAACACAGAAGATAAGGTCTCTGCAGCGATAGGAATCCTTCACGTTGCACGTGTGCGGCTCCGGTTTGTTTCCATGAGTTCATCCGCCCTTTGGACACTATTAGTAACAACATAAAATTATACGGAGGGATAGGTCTTTTGCTTTTGTCTTTTTTACGCTATGGCAGAATTGAGGATAGCAAGATGATGCTGAGCCAAAATAACCATGTATGTAACTCTTTAGGGCTAACGCCAAAATAAGAATGAGACATGACAAGGGGTCTTGAGCAAATGGAATTGATAAAGCTGGAAATAAAAATGTGAAGGATAAATGGTTCCTATGAACTCCATCTGTATTGAAAAAGACTATGTCAAGAGCAGGGTTTAAATTTTTTTGGCTGCGCGCTTGCATGGGACAGAATGTAGTTAAAACAATTCCTGTAAAAGCTTCATCCTACGCAGGCGGATGTCTGGGGAAATAAATGACTGACGCAGCACCGCAGGCTCGTGGCAGCGAAGCGGTGGTGCCCCTGCACGCTGGATCAGGTTCTGGGCTTTTCCACCTGCCCAAAGCCAAAGCGTTTCTAATGATTTCATCATAGAATCATAGAATGGTTTAGGTTGGAAAGGACCTTGAAGATCATCGAGTTCCAACCCCCCTGCCATAGGCAGGGACACCTCCCACTAGAGGGTTTAAATTTCAACAGAACAGCATTGCGCTAAGATTTATATAGGCAAAAACAGGATTTAAAGTGGCAAACATGATGGGAATGCAGTCTTTCAGATTATTTGCAGTGGCTTTCGCTATCCATTTTAACCAATTCTTGACCAGCGTGCAGCGAGAACAAAGCCATCCATGGTCATCTGAAACGATTTTCTAGGCAGTTTGAGAGATGCTCTTGCAGCGTAGCTGAAGCATTAATGTAGTGTTGCTTTGGCGTGCCCGGGGGATTTATGTTGTGTTGACTCAGTGATGAATCAAGTAGGCAATATCCAGTGCTGTGAGTGGTACTGCTAACGCTGCCGGCGGGAGAGGGCTGGAGCAGCCGGAGGGGGAAGGACGGGGATGCGGCTGCAGCAAAAGGGTGGCTGAAGAATGGGAGCACAGAGCAGAAGTTGGAGATGGTGAGTCACAGGTAACAGCGGCCCTTAACTTGTCTTGTCTTTCTGTCCATTAACAGTGGTTTTGTCCATGCAGTTATACTGGGTGACAGATACATACTTTATCTGGAGGTGTGGCTTCAGCTGCTTATCCTTTTATGCCCTCCCCCATGTTAAATATTGTTATAAAAAAAACCCCAAATAGCACTTTGAGTGTTTGGCATCTTCAGAAAGGAGCTATTAGCAATTATTTTTGTATCAGTAATAAACAACATAAAGGCCAAAGCATTTGACATCTCCTGTGCTTACCAACAACATTAAATTCATGCAAAGAATGGCCTCCTATTTAAATAAGCAAATATCTAAAATGACTACCTTACATATTCACAGATTTGCATTGAGCTTTTCTTGGTCACAAGCTCATGCAACAAGCAAAATAAGTTGGGGGGGGTGTTTGTGGTTTTTTGTTTTGTTTTGTTTTTTTTTTTTTTAATCAAGATTTGGAATTAGTGGAAATTCTGAGCTAAAAAAAACCAAACCCAAAGCTAAACCAAACCAAACACATCCCCACCCAAAACCCCACTGAAAAAAAGTAACTTCATAAAGACAGGCAAGGTAATGTCTCAGAGTGTATGTGAGACCTGCAATTTTTTAAGGCATATCTGCCAGCTCACTTATATCTCTGTGCTAATAGAATCTCTTCGAGAAGATCTGTATATAGCTGGTATTTTACATTCTTAATGTCTGTGGTTTAGTTTTGAGGGGGCTACACATGTGAGATAACCTGCCCTTAATTGAGTTTATTTTCTCTATGTTCCATAAAATTAGGGAAGTAAAAAAATCAAGAGACCCGCATTAGTTGGCCTAATTTGTATTATTGGCCGCGATGCTTCCAGTGGCAGGGAATAGGCATTGGTTTCCCAGGGGATGCTTTCCAAATGCTGGTGTTCCTAGGAGATTCGTCTGAGCAAAGATTCAGGCTTTGACTCCCTGTGACTTCTGGCGTCTAGCACAGAGAGGATGCTAACAGCCACCCTGAAAATATGATTTTAAAAGTGATGGAAAAAGACAAGTAATATTTTGTCTTTCCCCTCCTCAGACAGTAAAAGCAAAGGTTGGGAGGGTACAATTGCCATTTGTTGAACATTATTCCTGAAACACTTCAGAAGAGGTGAGGCTTTCCTAAACATATTGCATGATTAATTTGTTTCCTCTGCCCCACTGACTGCAAATGAAACCTTTCTCTTGCTTGTGCTGTGTAAGGCACACTCATCTCCCCAGCTGTAAGTTGAGCAGCACTTCACTGCCCGGGTTCCCACAGCAGCGGCAAGTGATCTTGTCTGAAGTTAAGATGCTCTCCATCATCGCGGGACTGTCGCTGATGTCTCAGCAGCAGCAGTCGGGGTCCCCGTGGGGAAGTTCACAGCTGGCTGCAGCTGCTCCGGCGCCTTCCTCGCGGAGGGAGGAATGCGCATTAAAAAGGAGAAAAACTGTAATGAAATCCATTAACAACTTTTAGGAGGGAAGCGAGCTAGGGAAGATGAATTTTAGCAGACCAACAACTATTGATACAAAGCCACCTCCTGTGTGGCAGTAACTGACAGGTATGAAACAGGGTGAACTCTCTTCCCGGGGCCGTGCTGGGTGGCAGGGCAGTGGGGGTGGGGAGCCCCAGGCTTGCTCCCCACTCTGACGCAGCACGGAGCACCCCAGGAACGCTTCCCAGCTACGATGGAGGTGATGGCAGGAGTACGCCCCGCTGGCTGCCCAGCCGCTGCTCTCTCTGCACTCAAGGGAAGGGAGCTCTGGGAAAGCCAGGCGCCTGGTGGGTATAGGGGGGTGTGAATGCTTGGGGTGGGGGGTGGATGTACGTGGGGGCTTCTTTACTCATTCATGTCCCCTCAGGCTTAACTGAAAGTGTTTTTCTCGCATCCCTGTCTGTCCATCTGGCTGTTTTGGTGTGGGAGAAAACACATGCCGAAGCCCATGCAATTCCCATGGATTTAATGCAAATACTGAACAAGAATTTCAGGATTTGGTTAAGTGTGGGTTTTTTTCTAAAGGTAGGCTAATGGCATACTCTGCGGCGTGCAATTACATCTTCTGGCAAAGCTTGCTTGATTAAGCAGGTCCCCCCTCTGATCTCTGTTTTGGGGTTTTATGTTAGCATCTCTCCCAGTTCAGTAAGTTGGCATAACTAATAGTGGTTTTTTTCTTGCCCAGTGTATTTTGTCCACTACGGAGTCTGGAGGTGGTCAGTAGGGTTCTGCTAACCCATTGGCTGTCTCAGCAACTTATGTAAAAATGACAGAGGTCGCATTCAAAGATTTAAAAAAATCTTGTCATCCACAAGCTATTGCAGGATTCCTTATGCATCGTGTTCAGTTCCTGCTGGCAGAGTAATTTAAAAGCTTGTTTTCCAAAGGCAGAGACATACAAATGTTCTGGGAAGTCCTCCTTGTCCAGGCACTGGTTGGAACAGTGTTGCTCTGCTCTCTCTGTCCGTCAGTCCACTCCGTCTGCCCCCTCCCACGCACAGGAGGAAGGCGGTGGGTGATGGCACCCAAACGGCAGGTCGCTGCAAAACTCATCCACTGCAATGAAGGCATCACAGTAGACGAAGGCTTGTTGGTGGTGGTCTGTCTCAGCAGCTTCCATTTGGCATGACCCACTGTATTGCACCGTGGTCCTGTAGAGATTTACTTAATAATTACAGGGTAAAGTCTCCGTTGCAGATACTGGCTTTCGTATATGAAAGGCTGGTGATGTGGCGGCATGTCGAAGGCTGAACCTCTGCTTGCTGGCTGTGATTGATTCTTGGTGCTTGGAGACAGTTTTCATGATGTTGTTATTAGTTATTAAAAACAAAACCAAAACTAGCTTCTGTTGCAGCCACGCTTGTGTGATCAGGGCAAAGCCTTTCTGAACATATACAAGAAGGGAGGAATTGGCAATTTTGGTTTATTTTAATTTTTGCACTTCCCACATTAATTACTCCTGCTGGAAGCAAGTGGAAAAGGGGTTGACTATTCTGCTTCGGTGGCTTTCTGCAGTGGGGATGAGCATTTCTGGACTGAAACTTCTCTAAATAGTTCAAGTATATTTCTGGCAGCTCAATTTAACAACAAAAGAGAGCTTTCAGAGAGCTCCCATGGTGGTGAGGTACCTCTGGCTTACTGGGCCACTTCATCCTGAGAAGTGTTTGCTTCAGATGTGCCATAGAGTTGAAAGTATGCTTGCAAATCAGGGCAGGGTCCAGTTTCTCAGCACCCTTGCGTAAGCATGGCTTTATCAGACACTTGTGAGATTTTCTCTTTTAAGTTTCCTTTTTAATTACTCTTTAAGTTCTTTCAGTCCAGCCTCAAGAAGCAAATTTGGGTGAGGCTTCCAGATAGATCCCAATCCATTCATGGCGGGTATGTCCAAGGGAGAGCAAAGTATCGAAGGACAATATAATGTTAGGTAGAAAACAAGGTCTGATCCCTCACAGGTAGTGTGGAGTCCGGGCAAAAAGCATAAATCCCAAGACAACAGTAGCAGAAAGAAGCTGGAAATGCCATCTCTCACTGACCTATTGTTCAACTGCACCTTGAGCTCTATGAATTTGAGGTTCCAGCAGCTTCTTTAGGCTGTTGTGATTTTTTTTTCTTTTATACCTGTGACATAGGTCAAACTTTGGGCAATATTGCTAGATTTCAGGCTAGTGCTGCATGAAGCAGGTGCACGAGCAGCCAGGTCTCTGCTCTGACCTGCAGATAGTTGGGAGAACAGCACAAACAGCTTTGGTTGCATTAAAAAATGTTTGATGTGATCAACCAACTTTATGTTTTGCAGGGGATTAAGGTTGTTCATCTTGTTTTTCCTGCTTTTTAAACTGGTTTTCACTCTGAAGGATATAGTGATGATCATCAAAGAGACCACGAACTGTTAGCTGACAGTCTACATCCCATCCAGTTTTTCCTGAAATGAATCTTCCAGTATTAAAGGCGATCTCAGTACACTGTGGTTAAATCAGAGTTTCTAAGAATGGTTTCTTTTTCTCCCTCTTTTTTTTTTAAAAAAAACCAACAATATCACTGGTTTTGTGAATAAATAAATGCTACTGACATGTTTATCACTGATTCAATACTTAAATGTGCGTCCAACAGTTTTGACAGAGCAGTAGCTCTGGTAAGAGGACTTGCATAGTTTGTGCAAATACTTGCTTGTACAGAGAAAATGACATCTTAACAATTACTTTTCATATAACGCAATCTGCTGAATGCAAACAGTTTTATCTCTTTATGCTTTTGCCGAGCATGATGTCACCAGTCCTGGCAGCAAAACCGGGGTAATTCAGACAGGTCTGACAGGATCAGGACTCGGAAATGCAAGTCGGCTGTAGGAGGTAGGATGCCGAGCAGTCGTGGCTGGTGATGAAGTAGTGACACGGGTGTCCTTCTTCTCAGCTGCTCTATCGCAACTTGTCAACAAATGATGGGAGGATGTTGTTCTTTGTCTCTTGCATTTAAAATCTCAAAATTAAATCCTCGAATCATAAATAGATAAATATCTTCTGGTGGCTGTTTTGCCAATTATCATGGTGTCAATTCCATTTCCAGAACCTCTGCCCACGAGTATCCTATAGTCTGGCCAATTATTTTGAGCACACTTTAATCTGATTTGACATTTTAAAAAAAATTATGATTCCCTTGTGCATTTAGAGTTTAGCAATTTGATTTAGATAATCAGATCTTGTCCATATATCCAAATAATTCAGGAGAGTTCCTCCTGGTTAGCTATGACAATATAGGATAATGGATTTGCACAATTTTTTAACCAAATCTGAAAACATTTGAATGTCATGAGTCAGAAGGAGCTTTGACCTGAAATTTAATTAAGGAGTGGAAAATAGGAAAAGTGGGAGGATGCAGGAGAGGATTAAACAAAAAAGAAAATCCCTGGTCATTCAACACTTTGCTCCTGTTAAATGGTCTAAAGAGCTCTTGTCATAGAATAGTTGGGCCTTATAAATGGGATAAATTTGAAGCTTAGGAAGAGTGAAGAATGAAAACTTAGTAATGTGATTTCTTTCTTCATTTTTAATAAAAATGAGCAAGCTGCAGGGAAGGAAGCAAACAGGCAAGCTGAAGTCGAAGGAAGCAAATTTGTACCCATCCATGTCCTAATGAGTAGCATTAGGAAACCATATGTAAGTATTTAGTCTTGACTGTAGCAGATTTAATACATTAGGTCTTGTCTGGATAAAGCAAGCCCAAATCTATCTAGTATTTGGGTGAAAAAACAGTTGGAAGTTCTGGTTACTACAAATGGAAACCGAGGAGCCATGCTCAAATGCTTGATAAATACTGGAAGCAGATGAGAAGAAAGTGTCTGTTCCATTATCAGTCCTAATCTGACAGATGGAAAGGGGAGAAATTTGTGAACGACATCATAAAAATGCTTTGCTGAATGTATAGTAGTTCATAATTACTATAATGCTGCAAACCAACTTCCATAAAGAAAAGATTTAAGAAAATGATTTGCATTCTTGTATTACACAAAATTAAACTTAGATTGTATTGGTACACTTCAAATCTTTGTGAGGCTTTGATTCGGCTGCTCTAAGAAGGGGCTTTAGACACACGCTAAATACGTCAAATGAAAATCCACATGTCCATAAGCCTTGTGTAACTTGTATAGGAGGTGTATTCACCTGAGCTAATCAAGAGCTTTTAGCAGAGAACAGACCGTAGACCCAAATGATCTGTGTCCAAGTGAAATACTTCAGTAAGACAGATAGATAGCTCAAAATTAAATAACAGCCCTCTTCAGCAGCGGAAGCAGTCCGGCATGTGTGTGTCTTCAACATGCGTAGGAGATGTGCAAGTACTTCCCGGGACTGACAAGCTCCCAGGAAGAGCAAAAGGTGATGCTTGATTAAATGTAATTATGTGTTTAGTCCCTGGATTTCCCCTAGGTGGAGAGAACCTGGTACAGTCCTGCGTTGGGCTCTGGCAGGTGGAAGGACCTAATGAGGTGCATGTGCCGGTGCTGTGCAGTGCTACAAATAAAACTGTCACTGGAATTTAATGCAGGAAGGAATAGCAGTGACAAGTTTGACTGGAAAAACTGTAATTAAGGGAAGTCTAGAGTAAGCGGTGTTATCAAATTGGTTTTCATCAACAGCTAATCCAAATTTAACTAAGATCTCTAGGGTTAAGGCTTCATGATCACCTGATGCAGCCTGAACACATCTGTCTTTGTCTAGTTGAAGATTTGATGTAATACCTATTTAGAGAAGTAATTTACAAGTGTAACTCTTATCTGTACGGACAGAGATGTTCCTAATTTGCTTAAAGATGTTTGCTTTATATTTGTAAAGATTGAATTTTATATCAGAGTATTAGAGGGAGAGTGACTAAGTCTTGGCATTCTTCATGGGAGAAAGAAACTCTTGGTCTTGTGTTTTCTGAAAACTGAATGTTGTATCCCTCTGGGTCTTAGTTGTAGATGTAAAGTGGGAGTGGGAGCGTGTGTTGTAAAAGCCTGTGAGCAAACCAAATTTTTTGGAGTAGCAGCATACTAAGAAATCTAATAATCCTTCCGCAACTCCAGAGACACATACTGCAACTTACTGTCCCTGCCAGAGTGCACACTGTGCTCTTGCATGTTTTTACAGAAAAGATCTTCTCTGAAACTTTCATTCTGTGGTTCCTTAATCCGTCCCTCCACTGAATGACAAAATTCTTTTGCCACCCAGACTGCCCTGAGCAATATCTTCATGTGTTTTTCTACTCTTTGAGAGCTAAGGATGTGTGAGATTAGAGGTGAGGGACATCTCAGGTGGATGGTGTACCTCCAAAGATACTGGAAGTTAATGGAATTACTGTGGGGTTACACCAGGGAAAATTAGATCATCTTCTGTACTTTTAAAACAGTTGTGAGCATAGGCTGAAAGTATTCATTTTCATGTGATGCTAAAAAATAATGGCTTGATCTTTACATGCCATAGATGTGGAAAGAAAAAAAGACCTTATTAGGCCTTTAAAAAATCAAAACCAAATAGGTTCACAAAGATCCAGAGAGAGAAGGATCTCCAAGGAAAAAATCAGTAAACTGTGTCATATAAGCCACATACCTGTAAATGATGAAGCTCTATACATTTGCTGACCAATGTAAATACTATGAATTTTGGTTTTGACATTTGAGTTTGTGTACACTAAGTACACCACGAGCCCTTAAGTAAAATCTGGAGGTGCAAATTGTTAGAGATGAAGTGAGATGGCACAGGGCACACACATCTCCTCCTCTCCAGACCCAAGATTTCCAAGAGAAGGATCCATCATTAATGCTCTCGACTACCTCCAAGCCAAAGTATACCATGTATTAGACATTTTGCATTAGGCAGGCTATCGATGCTATGTTGTGGTTCCCAAACATTGCATAGTAAAGGAGGAAAATGGTACAAGCAGAGTAATGCTGAGGACCACCAGTTCGTGTGGACTAGAAACAGGAGTGGCTGAAAAGGGAGGAGGAGTAAAGCTGGCCTGTAGGACATTGCTCTTGATTATACTTGACCTGTTTTAGTTGAAGTAATTCTGCTTGCCTCTGGCAACAAGCCTTTCCTAATGTATTTTACCATTAGATGTTGGTATCCTTTACTAGTTATTGAATGGTGCATGCAGGCTGGCCTCCCTGCAGTTCTCATTTAGGGCATCTTTTTGACTCTAAATAATTGCCTCAGCACTTTTTTTTAAGGGATAGAAGTATATGAATTTTTGAGATTACTTATGTAATTCTGCAGGGTAAAAAGAGATCACGTTTGAGATCCATCAGCTGCAGTACAGACCCGGGAAGCTACTCTGAAATATGTTTTAGATATTTATGATGTTGTGTCAAAGAACATCTGATTTTGTTTATTTCCATGGAGTCGTGGGGCTCTGCTGGTATAAAGCAATTCTGATCCTGCTTAATTCCATTTGGCAAGTCGCTTAAGGCAAATAACTTGATCTTATTAATAGAAAAAATACAAAAGTCTCCTTAAGGACTGTTATTAAAGAATAAAATTAGAAGAGGTGGTTGCTCATTTACAGCTCTCCTTTCTCAGCTTAATTTTGAGCATGAGATGCAGAATTTTACTGGGCTGTTACTATCCACTGGCCATGCAGTTCAGTTCTCCTGAAAAACGGTGTTGGAGTTTGGCCTCAGTGAAATACTTGGAAACAAGAAATTTTCAAAAAAAAGTTTATAAATTCCCTCTAGAAATCTCCCTCTTATTTTACTGTCTCACGTTACAAACTCATAGGTGTTAATTTGGAAGTGGTATATCTGGGATTGTTCTTTACTCAAGATAACCCTTCCCAGTTCCCCAAAAATTTAACAGCAAAAACGAGCCCCGAGAGCTGGGACACCAGTGATGCCTGCTGGGACCCGCTGATGATCCTCAAGCCTGACCTGGTAAGACCTGCTAAAGGGGTGAGATAGGGCCCCTGGGGGATTGCCAGCAAGTCACCAATTAATACTAATTGCATGGGAAATTACTGTAACGCTGCAGTGGTTCATCAGGGACCTGGAATGAGTTCATAGCTGTGCTGCACCCCAGGGCTGCGTGTCCCATGGTGTTGGCTTCTAGAAGAAAACGCATTGTTGGTGGCTGCTCTGTTCAGCTGCGGTGTTTTCAGATTGGAACTATAATTAACGTGGAGCAATCTGAAACAGCTACTATCTATCGTGGAGCTTGGCTTGTGAATATTTGGGTTAAACTGTAAAATTCCAATTGGTTTCAGCAGGGATCGTCACCAACTTCTCTGGAGCCGGGCCAGATCACTTCTCATTTTCTGATAGGAAAGAAAACAAACCTGAAGTTGCGTGAAACGTGTGCAACCTGCACAAGATAGTCCTTTCAAAACAAGAAAAATACAGGGGTCTGATTTTAAAAGGGATTTATGCTTTGCCTCTGATTTCCAAGGGGAGCTTTGCAGAAAACTGGGATTTGAAATGGCGCCGTCTCCCTCCCTTCCTAGTGCCAGCTGCAAACATCTGCTGAGGGTGTCATTCATTGTCTCATCCTACAGTCGCTCGTTAAGATTGTGAAGCATCGTGCCTTCTTGAAAATCGAACGTGTAGTGCGGCGGGGAGGGAGCGAACAGTCAGTGTGCTCAGAGGCTCCTCCGGAGTGCGGTTTCCGAGCGGTGCCAGAGCAGCCGCCGCATCCGTGCTCCATTCCCAGGGATAACACCTCAGGAGGGCTGGGAGCTTTCCCAGGCAGTTTGGGAGGGCGGGCGGCGGCAGGTGGGATGTGTAAGGCACGCTGTTGTGTCATCGCGCTGCGATTTCGCCTCTCTCCGTCCCGCTCCCGAAAAGCCAGACAAGGCTCCAAGTCATAAATTGCATTTCGTGTGACTCCTCCCCTGTTTCGGCTGCTTGCTCACGCAGCCACCCACGGATCCGAAACAAGAAATGTGCGAAGCGAGGCAGGGAGCACTCTCACCAGGGCAGATTTCATCTCCCCTCTGGGCGCCGGGGTGTCCGTCCTGCGCCGACGCCGTCTCACTCCTCCTGAACGCAACGCAGCTTTGGCGAAGCCCAACCACATAAGCGTTTTCCTCCCATCCGTTCTCATCAGCCCCGTACTCCAAGAAGAAGGAAAGAAAAAAAAAAAAGGTCCGGGGCTGTACATGAGCGTGTCTTTGTGCCAGCGTTGGTTCGGCGGGCTGACAGAGGCGGCATTGTTCGCAGGCTGTGGCCGGCTTGGCAGCCAGAGAAGGTGGGGATCTGCGCCGCGCATACGGAATCAGCGAGCGGCCGAGGACAGGGGTCGAGGAATTCCTAGCGCCGCGTTAACGGCAAGAGGGAGTTTCGGAGCACCTCGCTCAGAGCTTCTCCCGGTGCCTCCTGCACAATGCAAACGGGGTCTGGCACCGGGAGTCCTCGTTAATAGAAGGTAAGGTTTTTATCTTTATAGTAGTAGGGTAGCGATTGCTGCTATTCGGTTATTAATTAAAATCTGGGTGATGCGACCGGGGGAGAAGTTGTGAAGTCCGCCGTACTCCTTAGGAGAATAAAGCTTCATGGTGGCATCGTGCTGCAGCTGAGGGTTATTGAAGTTCATCTGTTCCCCTTTATGTGGGCTTAGTTCGCATTACCAGTAATGAGAAAATCTGTACGTGTTCCCATCAGACGAAGAAAAGACCATTTAGTCTCATTCTCCAGCTTTCTTACTTTTTAAGCCAGAAGCTATAACGTATATGCAATAT
Source organism: Anarhynchus alexandrinus (assembly GCA_008711295.1). Classification (NCBI taxonomy): domain Eukaryota; kingdom Metazoa; phylum Chordata; class Aves; order Charadriiformes; family Charadriidae; genus Anarhynchus; species Anarhynchus alexandrinus. The sequence continues at coordinate 4,064,517 of VUYV01000050.1, read as the reverse complement.
TAAATGGATTTTGCTAATAGAAATACATTATCATATAGCCATTAGGCAAGGTAAATACTTCTTCCTATTACCAGAGACAGTTTCTGCCTCCTGCAGGTAGTCCCTGGGGTAGAAAACATCCTATACAGTGGTAAAAAATTAACATTTGTTCCACACACCTCAGCAGAAAGAAAAATCGCTGTTGCATTTATTTTTTCGGTCTCTTTGTAATAATTAAGATTACACAGACTGTGCTAAACAGATTTTACATTGTAGTGCAGGGATTTCTCCTGTGTTCTACTTAGATTATTCTTTTAGTAGTTTTTAAATTACTATTGTTTTTCTGCTTTTAAAGTAAAGGTATACTTTGTCTGAGCACTTCTCCGGCTCTTTTGCTGTTCTTATTGCTGTCTGTCCCTTGTAATTGTTAGCTATGTTTTTGAGAGCGTGTACTGCTATTTGGGGTTGGTAATGAACGTGGTCTTAAAAGTGCACGCCTTGGAGCTGCGGCTGTTGTTCATTTTGTGTGCCCAGGTTGACATGCTTTTGGGGTGAACGGGCTCAGCTGCGGTGGGGACACCCCCACACAACTCCAGGTCTGGAGCTCTTAATGTCACAAGCGGCGTTTGAAAGATCCTGGGGGGATGTTTTGTTGATTTTTTTTTTTTTCTGAGGGGGGTGGTAAAAAAGAGGAGAGCATAATTTGTGCGCTGAAGGACTTTACTCTTTTCTGCCGGCGCAGCACCGTTCATTGCGTGTCATTCGGGAGAACACAGCTCGTACCTCCTGTTTGCCTGATGGCACATCGCAGCCCCGGAGGACACACTCCGCTTTTGTGCTCCTGTTCGGTTTTAATCTTTAGGGAGCAACTGTTTCAAAGAATAAACACATTGCCTCGTAGGAGAAACTCCGGAAAACACCCTGCTAGTGACAGCGACAGCCGCTGCCCATCACGTCGGATGTCCCCCTGCCAAAACCGGCGGGGCTTTGCTAGCCGGCCGGCCAAAGGCCGGGGGCCGCAAGCTGTGTCGCCATGAGGGGCGACAGCGGGCCAGAGAGCAAGGGTGGCCAGAGGAAAGAACGTTTATCCATGGATAAACTGTGAGGCTGCTGTGCTGCTCACTCAAAATGTGGTACCTGGGTTTATCCTGGCCCTTGGCCCGGGGGTTCACGGCATCCCCTTTGTGTCAGCCCTGCTAATCCGTACGCAGCCCCCCAGGCTGCTCGGCGGTGGGACCGCGTCAGGCACCGGGCGGTCAGGTAATGAGCCCGCTCAGATCCGTCCACAGGGGCTTTCCCCGGCCACCCCCCCTCGCTGAGGGAGAGGGCTCCGCGGACGGGCAGCAGGGATGGAGGGATGATGCTGGACCACACATCTTAGCATTGGGACATCAGCATCTTAATGATCTCCCTTCTCATCAGGGAGACACAATCCAGACAACACCTGCTACAGTGAAGAAGGACATTTTAAAGTAATACTAGGCAGATTTAGACCTGTTTATTTTTTTTAATCTATCAAATGAGAGGTATGTGTGGTCATTACCTCCAGGAGAGAGAGAAGTGAGACCCTAGATTAGATTCTATGCTTCTGAATGATTTTCTTGTGCTTGTCAGGGACCAGCAAGTGTGGAAATCCCAAATCAGAGCTTGTCTACACAAGCGAAAAAATGGAACTAGAATAACTAAAGGGGTTGCAATTCAGTGGATGCTTTACTATAGGCATTCTTATCAAGAAATAAAAATACATGTGGATAAATGTGGTTTTGCGTTAAATCAAAATTCGTCATTTATCATTGTGAATACAGTGGCTTACACTGGCGTAGAGCCTGTTGCTTTACTTTCGCTGCTGTGTTTTAACTGACAAAGACGAAGTTTCATTTGTTGTTAGTTTAAAAAAGTGGAGCAAATGCGTCTCCCACACATAAAATTATTCTGCTTAAAGTTCATTTGCTAAATGTTGCGTGCCTCATTTATACGGTGACTTTTATAACCCATTTCCCCCAGGGTATATGACACTAAGCAGGCAGGGTCAATTTAAAATAGATAGCTTTTGCTTACACAGTCAACTTTCATCTATTGTATACGTTTCTGTAAACAAAAAGATGCAGCAGAGTTTGTGATGGGTGTAAGCACAGGCAGGGCCTTTGCGGTAACTTCTTAACCGGCACTTCATCCTTTTTTTCAGCACAGAAGCTTTTGCTTCCTCGGTGGGAGAGCCTGTATGAAGACCTGCGTGGACGGTGGTTTAAGGTAAGGAATACCCCCACTGAGAGCTGAGTTTTTTAAGTAGTTCTTCCTAATTTTCCATTGCTCTGGAGTTCCCACGAGAGAAGTTGCTTCACTTGGCATCTGATTTCTTCTCAGAAGGACTTGCATATGGTTGTCCTTCATTGTTCAGTAGTGACAAATATATGGGCAAAATTAAGTGTTTACTGTGTAGATGATAATATGTCTTAAATGATGTTGAATTTCACTGTTGTGTGAAGTTTTATATGCGTACTCTTACTGTCCTGCGAGCCTCAAACTGTCCCCTTGAGGGAAGGATCATGCTGTGCGTCTGGTGTACCTCTTGGTGCAGCAGGTCCCAGTGCAGCATCACTTGCGGTATTTTATTCAACCTTGCAGTGTTCAATTAAAACAGGGGAGTCCGGAGTGTTTTCTGATTCCTGGAAATACCATGGCTTTGTGGCCTTCCTCTGCCAGCTTTAGCGTCACCTTTCCTTCTCCACTTCGCTTCTCTCTTCTCTTCTGGGTGGCAGCCCCCATCATCTCTGCAGCCCTTTGGACACGGACCGCTCGAGGCTGTTGTCCGCAGGCAGGCTGGTGATCCGCAAACAGCACCGTTCCTACATCCTCTCCCAGGACCTCCTTCTCTCGTGTTTTACTCTGCCTCACGCACCGAGTGAACAAAGAAACGGTCAATAAATGAAGAATCTATTTGAAAGGCGATGACTGGAAATTGTGTAGCTCTTCCGATTTGGGGGCCTAAAAGCACTGCTTTCGTGCAGCGCTGGGCAGATTACACAGCCCGCATGGATATTAGAAAGTGCGGCAGTGTTAGTATAGTATAGCTGTGCTGCTTGTTTCCTTAATCTGCTTGTTTAGAGACACCCGGAATATTCATCTTAATCATCTGTTTCCGCTGCATAGTAGGTACAGGAGGAAATACCACAGAGAGCCCTGTCACTGGGAAAACGCATCATTTGAATGTGCAATGTAAATATTTTAACTAACCAAATGTAAACACTGTTTTGCCTTTAGGATGGGAAAAGACTGTCACAGTCAAAAACGAGCTGACATAAGACTGACCCTGTATAGACAAGATACAAAATTGTGTTCACACGTTTTGGTAATCCAAACAGAGCCCTTAATGAATTGCTTAGTGTGAAAGGAATTACAAACACAAATGCGCCCGACACAAGAAGATTGGGAGTCACTGCTGTATTAACGTTAGAAGGAAGGACTGTCAGGATTCATGGGGAGCCGAGGTCCATGGGAGGGATGATGTGAGATGAGACAGAGAGATGTGAGATGGTAAGAGCTAGAGAGAGGCTGGAAACCCTGGAGGAGAATCTAAACCATAAGTATGCTCTGAATGTCCATGCTCCTCTGTGCCTCTGGCTATGACTTGTGTTCACCATGCCAGGACAGTTAATTCAGAAGTTTCCAAGGGTTAGAAGATGGTAGAAGCAACAAAGATACTAGATACAGCAAGAAGCACCTTACTTCATTCACAGATGTGCTGTGGGTGTTTCAGTTGGTGGATTCAAGGGAAAGCAGAGTTCTTAGGGAGTTCAGAGTGGTTGCTCATTATCTCTGCCTACACTGGCTTCGTAAGTGCTTGAAGACTTATGGTCAAGTGATACTTGACAAAAACCAGACTTTTGGTGCTGAATATGGTCCTGAAGAATAGTGCTATAGCATAGGATACAGAATCCTCGAGATACCACTTGACTTCATCGTACGGTAGAGGGTAAGAAGTAGAGACCCTATAAATGGTCTTTGGGTGTTCATCAGATTGCTAAGCAGAATAAACATCTGGAGATTATTCCATTGGCTATATGTTCTAGCCCGTGGATTGTTAATATCAGAAGAGGAAGAAACAACACAGTGGTTTTGACTAGACTCCATGGATTGTGAGAAACTAGTTAGATCTTATTTCTCTTTCATTACTGGAATAGCTGGGGATTTTTTTTAAGTTGATTTTTGCTTGTATTGCCAACAATGGGCAATATATTAACATCTGTCTCACATTTGCTATTTCTTTGTTCTAACAGCTGGAAATTTACATTTACACATAGGCCTCAGAGCTAAAAATGTCATTCCCTCGGTTAAAAACCCATACTGATTTTTGTCATTCTCCTTGTTAGGAAAGGAGAACTGGAAACACAGAAAAAAAGACAAACGGGAAGGGTAGCCCCCAGATGATAAATGCTTTCAGCTGGAGCACAGATTAATCATGTATAGTGCAGCCTAAGAGTGTCATTGTCTGCCATTACTACAGCAATTTAGCTGTAGCAATGACCAAATGACCAAATCTATTAAGAGTAAAAATTATCCAAAGAAAGTAGAAGAAACCAAATACTTAAGTCATCAATGAAGAGAAAAACACAATAGCATTTTTTCAGTATAAAGGAAATAAAGAGCCCTTTTCATGTGGATGAGAAGTGTTTTGCATAGATGAGAATAAGTTTGATGTTATCCTTGAATAAAACTTCTGTTGCTAGAAAATCAATCATTTTATGCAATAACTTCATGTAACTATTCTCTCGAATATAGATAACCTGAATCATCTTTACCTCCCAGACAGATGTATCAATTTTCATGGGAAAGCATGAATACATTCAAAAGTAAGAACTTCATTTTTTCCCCTTAGGAGCAGGAAGCTCATATACTTTTGCTAAAGTGCTCTATTGTGCTTTTTTTGTGCCCCCCCCAAGGATCTAAAATGGCTTGTTTTGGCACAGGAGAAAAGGTAGGAACAGATTACTTTGTAGTGCTGAATTCATAGCGTCATTTTTCTAAAAGAAAATAGCTTTATTTGAAGAAGGGTTTTAGATGGCTGATGAGAGATAGGGAATTCAAGAGGAGGGAAGAGAAGTGCAGTTGAAAAATGTTTGGAATGACAGTGTAAACTTCAGGGAGAAAGGGAATTAGATAAAAGAATCTGTGAGAGTGGGAATAATAATGTGAAGGGGAACAGATTGTGCTGGTGAGATCTTTTGGCCTAGGTTCTGAAAAGAATTCAGAATATGATCTGAAATCTCTGTCTTTGTTTGGGAGGGGCAATGGGAGTTTTTCCATTTACGGTAAAGTGGAGTAATAATGTCATTGCCCCAGCTGTTAAAATATTTTAAAATCTACTTCAAACTGATTATTTATTGCAGTGTTATAGACCGTTGTGGTCAAAAGAAGGAGAGAAATTGGAATCTATCCCAAAAAGTGGGTTGAAAGCATAATTTATGCTTCCCTGAGAGGGGATGGGACCGCTAGTCCAGTCCTGCTCATTCTTGCTCAGTTTGGTAAGGGACAGGATTTCAGGAAGGCTCTTTGGATATAGCTGTAAGTGGACAAATCTCAAGGTTCAAATCTGCAATGGGAACTTGGAAGCCTCCATCAAAGCTGGGGATATATGGGATGCATATTTTAAGTCCGAAAGTGCCATCTGAGTGCGGCTTTGCGAAGCACGTGAGGACCGTGGCATCCCAAGCATCTCTGGCATACACTTGAGAACTGACTTGTGTAAAGCAGTGTTTCTGCGGAAGGTAGACAGGCTACACGGGAGCTCCCACGCCTACAGCTGCTTCAGAAGCTCCTTTTTCGTCGTGGTGCAGAGTAACCTGTGATCTTTGCCTACTTAGTCATTTCTGTGTAACACAGTCTTCGAATTCAAGTCTACACATCACCTATTCCAGATGAACAGCAATAGCGTTAGGTGGATCTGTCTGTGAGATGGATTTCTACTTGCAGTGTTGTAGACTGTCAGCAGCCTTAGACAATCCGCTGTCATCAGACTAACTTGGTTTCTTAGTTCTGCTCTTATGGCACAGCCAATTCCATTTCAGTGTATGTCAATTAAGGAGAGTGTGCTCTAATAATATTATACATTTACACAGCACCTCTCATCCCAGAGTAATTTATAAATCATGTATATTCAACACCACTGACCTTTCGCAGTCCCTTGAGAGCAGGAGAGCAACCATTTTCCAAAAGCAATACAAACCGTAGGAATTTTTTCTCTATAATACCGGAGGGAACCCATTAATTACAGAATGAATTTTATGTTCCCTAAGCTACAGCTTCAGCTTGTAAAGACCTTTATTGATAATTTCCTCAAGATATGTAGCACGGTGCTACATTTTGTGTACACCATGAACAAAGAGCTAATCCATCTTTACAAGACTGGACCCCTGGAAATACTTCACTCTTGCCTCTAAATGAACATAAAAGTATCACTACCTCTGTACGTTGGCTGTCATTTTATCTGTCACCTCTTCCTGCAGGATCTGCCCAAAATCCCCCCTTAGCTGATGAGAATCCTCCCATCTCAGTATGAGAGGTACAGCAAAACAGATACATCAGAAAACCTATTTAATTGCTTTTGAGGGATTCACATGTAACTGATCTTCTTGGGTATGAAGCTGAAGAAATTCAGCGTGGCTATGCATGGGGCCAGCACACGCAAAGGAGAGATGAGCAAGGCCAAAGGAACAAGGAGGAGGAGGACAGTGGTGATGAACTAATCTTCCTGGCATTCAATGCCCCTTCTTTAAACATTCAGAGGACGATCCGAAGCCTACTGAGATTGGTTAGCATCTGTCCCTGCAGCGGTGGAGCCATGGGGAGTGCCAGTGGTCGGTGAGGGAGCGTGCGAGGTCCTTTGTCTGCCAGGGCATCCTTCTTGTGATGTGCAGATCATGTGGGGACAGATTCCCTCTATTTACTTTAGGAAAAAAACTCCAAGAGAGCTGCTCTCCTTGTTTTTAATGAAGAAAATAGATACGCAGCCTGTTCTAGTACAGTATTTGCCAAACCAGCTGTTCTGGAGGTTAATTTGGGCCTTGTTTAATCTGTTGTTTTAAACAGAAGGACAGCAACATTTCTATTTTAGTTGTACAATTCAGCAAATGGATTACAAAACCGCAGTTGACTGTGAATGCCATGGGTGGTAACTCAGTTAATAGTAGATTAAAAGAATCTTTAGGTTTTCAGTGTATTGTTTTGCCATTTATCTCTCTTCTTAGCTTGTCTGGGTTTAATGTAGTTTATTCCATTTAGGAGCATTACTGAGACAAACCCCATTAAAGCAGGCATTATGGTCCTTGTTTTGATTAGCACTGAAGGCCACTAGATAATGATGCTTAAAAAAAAAAAAATCTCGTGTTTCTCTCATAGTCATTAGCACTCTGATCACCACCAACCTTCCTACCACAGTGTAAGTCTTTTGTTTTCTTTTCTCTTTAAATCCCAGAGCCAATAGTGAATGCCTTTAATATGGTCTGTGACGTTTGAACTGTAACATTCATCTCACAAATAAGAATTCCTGCTCTTTCGGTGCCAATACTTGCAAGAAATTGGATCTTCGTATGTAGGACTTGTGGTCAAAAGCTATCATTACTAGCTAATATTTTGCAAAGCTATTTTATTGGGATTCTTTTCTTTCATTTTATTTTGTGGTGAGGCTTTCTAGACATTCAGGTATGTACATGTTCTTCTCAAACAAGACATTTGCACCACTCCTGCCAAAGTAACGACCAATATAGGACCATTTCAGTCCTGGACTGATACGGGCAATTAAAGTCATTTCCTCACATAATGTTTAAACCAGTGACATGTAATTCTAGGACAAAGCCTCTCAGCACCTCTTTCCAACACTCGTCTGTGCTCAGAGGATGAGCAGCTGCTATTACATGCTAATGTCTTTTGAGGGTGAATGGCCACTTTAGGACATGTTATTAACTCAGTGCAAATGGGTGCATTTTCCATCCTAGTGTACAGAGTTGACCTCACATGCTGTTCCCTTTACACGTTTTAGTTTTGTTAACGGAAAAGAAAAACGAGAAAAAATAGGAGTTCAACGAGTTGGGCTTGGCATCTTGAAGGATGGGGAATGTCCATCTGTAATTAACAGCTCCAGCCGTAGGGACCAGACCCCTCACCTTACAGGCATGTGAAGTTGCAGGGCTCTCAGGGCAGAAGGCTAGCTGGAACAATTAACATTTCTAATAACACAGCCAACTCATTTTAACAGTATTGCTGTACTTTACCTGCTGTAGATGAACACTGGTGTACCTGAAAAGAGGCACTCACCCTAGTCTTCATCCTTTATTCTTACAGACCAAAGTCTCCCGGTGTTTTCGCTAACTCGCCAGCTCCAGGTGCAAGAGCCCAGCGGTCTCCTGAGGTCCTTTGAGCTGCTCATCAAAGCCTCAGAGCAGGCTGAACGCTTGTTTTCATGAACATATTTCTATATAGAGATAAAAACTGCTGCTTTTTTTTTTCTCTCTTCTTCCCAAAGAGGAAAAAAATGTGTGCACAAAAAAAAATGTAGCATATGGAGCCTTATCATAGACTGGCTTTGGCTTATGACTCTCCTGTATTACTACTGCCAGCGTGTTTCTGGCTGTGGCCGTGATCCCCCAGCCCTCCAGCGCTTTGGGGACGAGTGGCCAGGAGTGCCAAATGTAGAAAATGTTAGTAATTGTTGTTAGGCTGTTTCTCCATTCTTTCCACCAATATAAACCCTCTGAGCACAGAAGCCCTTTTTGTCCTTTTGTCTTACTGCAGCCTGAGCCACCTAATCTGTACTCCTTTGGTTTGGGCGTTTTTTGATGAATTTTGCTCACTAGAGCATCCAGTTCTGCTCTACTCCTACTATTTGTTTTGTCTAGCCTTGCTCAGAGTAGATAACTAATGCAGGAGTTAAAATACCATCCTGTTAATACTCTCTACCAGGGATGGAAACCTGCTTATCTCAGAAGCAGTTACACGTGAGCCAGGCTGAAGAATGAACTTCAGAGTGGAATAACACTGGATTTAGTATTCAAACCAGTCACCACACTAACTTGATTTGGCCTGTTATTATTTTTACCTAGATAGTTGCTGCAGTTAAATTAAAAGCCATTCCCCAATTTCTAAACAACAGAAGTGAACCAGATCTCTGGAAGATATTATCTTAATAAAATCCATTTAAAAATATGTAAAGCCTCACTTGTGAATTCCTGATAAATGGAGAATAAATTCCCGCAGTTCCTTATTTATTTAATTTATATGCCATTATAACTGCGAATGAGGCTTTACAAAACCACAGGGACACAATCTTTGCCCTAAAGAGATTGTAGCTGAAATTAGACACAACATATAACCAATGGCTTCAACAGACAAAGCAGGATTACACCAAGTAAAAATTATTCATATTGTGTACATATATTGTATACGTTGTAAGCTTGTGATAATACAATTATTTGGAAAAGACCTGTTTGTCACCTCTGAATGTCGTAATTAATAGCAGAGCTCTGGAATAAAGCCATCATTAGTGTTTGCTGGTTTAAACCGGAAAACCTGAGACACTAATGACTAATCATTGCTTTCCTAAGGGCAATTTAATTAAAGAGCTGGATTTAATGGAGGCAATATTCAGTGGCGTATTTGACTTTCTAGATGCCATGGCCTCCAAGGATCTTCACTCCGTTTTTAGACTCTTCTTCTAGACTATTGACATTGCTTGCCTTCTGTGTTTTATTACATGATGAATGTAGAGCCTCTTGGAGGCTCTAACGGGACTTCCATACTTTCTTCACCCTTCACTGTCGGTATACAGTGGATAATAAGATTTCTCTGATTTTTAAAGGAGTAAAGGAGTGTCTCACTTCATACATGTAGAGCTCTATTTCTAGTATTTAGTTACAAGTAACTGCGTAATATTATTTTTTTTTTCTGGGAATAAGTCACAATTGTGCAGTACATCATTTTTTGAATGTTCCTCAGCAGAAGAGGCTACCACCCTCATGTAAATACTGCATGGACTCCTATCAAATCCTCAGGCTTTATTCTGACATTTGAATATCTAGACCTTTTGTTTAATGGGACTTTGGATAACGAACTGAGGTTTGGCCACTATTTCCAGAGCTTTGCTAAAATAGAGCTCATCTCATCCGTTCTCCGGTGGTGGGAGCAACGCGGGCTGGGTGAGGGACATGCGACTGGAAACCTCCCCACCTTCTCAGCCCCTCCGGCGGGTGAGGGTCAGGGGCTTTCTCCCCAGCAATTTGCTCAGATACACAAGGGGGTTAGTGTCGCTGCTCGCCTACCCCACAGGATTCTGGTGTGGCTAATTAGTCAATATTTGCACAGCTCTGCGAAAATGCTTCAGAAGTGCCAATTATGAATTATAATTATCTTGTGAAGATGACTGGGAGTCCACGTTTGCATGTTGATTCAGGCCATGGGAGTAAGCCTTTCAAATAACGGCTCTTATTTAAATGCTTTACCTATTCCTTATCTCTTGTTGTACGGGTTTTTTTAAGGATGATGAGAAACATTAGTTTACCCTCAGGAAAGACCAGGTCTGACTGTTTTTAATAATGAGTTATGTACTTAGTCACAGTAGGTAAATTTACAAACGAAGCAGGACACACTCAGAGATCGATTCTGTCTGTTCGGCAGATGGTTTTACACAATAGGCATCAGGATGAGCCTGCTGAGACTTTAAAACAAATACTTCTAAGTAACATTGCCATAAGCCTGTTAATACAGTGGCAATTGCTGTTTTAAACTCTGCAGAGCTCCTACTTTATTTATATCCCATCTATTTACTGAAGTATAATAGATTTACTCTGGGAAGAGACTAAATCTCAGCAGATTTACACTGAAGGCTGACATTTAAGTTTCAACTTACTTTCACAAAATAGTAACTAACGCTTAGTCGCTCTCATATAATAACTGCAGGACACTTAGCTATTTTATTTGTAGCAGCACACCAGTATTAAAGACAAAGCAAGAATCGCCAACAAAGAGGTCTATGACTTGACTTACATTTTTTTTATATTCCTGGAAACATTCTGTTGCAGCAAGAATGTTTTTGTATTTTTCTTAAGGTCTCTGCATTTTCTTGTAACTTTATAAATGTTGCTGGCCTCTTTAACTGCATAATAAAAGGCTTTATTATTTATTCTACTTTTATGTAAATTAGTTGGGCAAATAGTTGCCTGTAATGCAGGTTTAATATTTTATCGTGTAGGTGTGTATGTTAATGTTGCATTAAATAAAAAGAAACCTAGAGTTGCACATAATTCCACAGAGGGACGCTGTTCTGCCTGCAGTTATTATATGAGAGCGACTGGGAACAGAATTGGGCCAGAAGTTCCCTGCATACCTATTTCTTTGCAGTAGCATAAAATTTTAATGGGGAAAAATTACAGGGAAATGAACACTTTGTTTAAAGATGTTCATGAAGGGAGAAGAACTTTTCTTTTTTTTTTCCTGAATATGGGTCTTTTGATGGTTGTTTGCTAATCTTCTGCTTACACATGCATTCTGTAGCTGCATAGGGATGCTTAATGTAATGTTGATAGGAGCCCACACATTGATGCTCCAGCAGAGGGGTTTAAATATTCATATGATGATGAGATTCATGTGGTTTTATTTGCTTCTTTTCTTCTCTACCCGGAGTCCTAAGCACCATCGGATAATTAAACATTATAGGGTCTGTCGTAGTGAACATTTCTGAAAATCTGGACATGCGTTTTTTGTCCTGCCAGCTGGAAGGAGCGTGATGCTCTGGCGTTGTTCTACTTGGAGAAAAGTGTTCTTCTGATATTAGACTAAAATTTTTCATCCCTACATAAATCCTTACAGTTTTCTGAGAAGGATTTAGTGCTAAGAGCATTCAGCCTTGTGTAGGAAATGATTGTAGAGGAAAATGCTTGTATCTCTGTCACAATTAAGCAGGATGTTACTGGTATGAGATTCAAGTGCAGATGAAAACTCATAAATTTAGGCAAGTACTTGCAAGGCACCTTCAGGCCCTTTTATAGTCTGTGGTGATCACGGCCCCTTTCAGTTGCCCACCTAGAAGCAGATGGTGCCATTTGAGATGCCCTGGGACGTTGTTCATAGTCTCTAATCACTATTTGAGAAGCATGAGAGTTTTCTGTAGGTCCTGTGCCACGTCTGCCAACCACATCCAGGTGCAGGTTTCACCTGCCTAAAGAGAGGGCATTGAATGCTCTTTTAAATGCCATAGGCTATGCCCCTTGGCCTCCAGCTGCCACTCCAGAAGGGCACAAATCTGCAGTTCCTGCATCAAGTTGTCCATCTCCATGGACGTATCTGCATAGACATCCAGATAGCTTGGATGTCCTCTGGCTACTCAAGTAGTCCTCGCTGCCAGTGTTTAGGCAACTAAATGGCATCTCTGGGAGCTGGTCAGCTGCATCCCTTGCCAGACTCTGTTGCCTGGTAGCCCCTGGGAATGCAGGAGGCTCAGATGCATCATTCACACATAGACACACTTGGGCATCTCACACATCTCGTGATGGGTGGCTGACTGCCACCCATCACGTCAAACGTGTGACATTTCACTGAGCCTGCAGTGCCACCTGGGACTTTGTTCATAGGAAAGGAAAAAAAAACTATGGAAGAGCTGAGAGGAAGAAAGGAGAGACGATGGTAGTTGCTTCCCATGTTACTGCTGTGCTGCGCTCTGTAACTCAGTTGGTGAGACGCACTGTGAGTTTGACCCATGGTCTGCCAATCCTCCAGGCTCATCTGCACAGCCACAGAACAGCAATGTGGGCAATCAAGCCAAGTCAGAAAGCTGTGCCAGGGGGAAATTGGTGGCCCTGAGGCTTGACCACTGGGCAGCACCAGCACAGTGGAATAAATTGGGCGTCCTGAAATGGGTCAAATGACTGTCCTTCTGAGACAGCAGTAGGTACTCTATGGTAACTGGCTTGTTTTCTCCATCTGTTTGGGCTGACCTTTGAATTTTCCATCATTGTTTTGCCTTTTCCTTGCCTCTGCTTCACCTGCGTTTGCCAGCAGTGCTGTCTTTGCCTATTAGCACTTGTGTACCAGCTGCTGTGCTTTTTCTTTTTTTTTGGCAGTTTTTGTGCAGATTTTGCTTGCTTTTTTGCCCCAAACCTTTTTGGTGCACGTCAGCATTTTATCCGTTTGCATGCACCAGGGAATGATAGGAGCCGTGATCTATTTGGGTCAGTGCATGCCTGTGTGTAACCATTCCAAAATGAGGGATTTTCTAAGAATAAATTCTCCCTCGCCAATCTGGTTCTCATTCTTGCCCACATAATATCTGTTAGCTCCCTTCTGCTATTTTTAGACTTGTGAAACTGGGGTAAAGAGAGTGATGAGTCTTTCTGTTGTTTTTGCTTTCTTCCAGCCAAATTCAGTCTTGTGTTTCTCCTGTTAGTTGAATAACTCGTGGAAATACAGAGCAAAGCAAGTAGTTTAGCAGCTGCCCCAAACTAAGGTCTACAGTCACGTGTTACAAGTCAGCTGAAAATTCAAAAAGGATTCTCTAAAAGGATGGCATGGTTGTTTTTCTGAAAGTAGCACATCAATTTGGTACTGTGTCTAAGTAAATGCAGGGGGGATGACCTCTGCTCCTCAGGCAGTTGTCCGGCTGTTCGTTGTTGTCGAGAAAAACTTTCAACAAAAGGAAAAATTAATTTACTACCCCTGCCATGAAATTAACCTGTAAGTGTTTCAGCTTTCGACAACTAATGGTCACTCTCTTGATTTGTGAAAGGTTTCTTTGAAAACTGTTTCCTTCTGCAGCATCTGATTGCTTTGCAATAAAACTGTCTCCCTAAGCGATGGAAGAGGATAAAAGAAGGTTTGTTCACCCTATAGCGTTAGGTTATCCTTTAAAATGAGCCATGTTCAGGCGGGTATTACAGCAGGCCTACGCACGGCAAATTTCTCAAATAAAGATAAAGCAGATGAAATCCAGGCTGCTGGCTGAAGGAGAATCAGACCTGAACAGGGTATTATAACAGTGATGTAACGGTAAATCGTAAAAGATAACTAGCTGTTGAAATTCCTGGGGGGGGTGTATATTGTAGCTGTATATGTTCTTGAGCTGACTTCTCATCACATATATGTTTGTGTCTTGTATGTTACTTAATGTTATTTATCACATTATAGGTAAGCAGTCCTATTGCTTAATTCCTATCATTTCATTCTCTTTCTGAGAGAGTGTTTTCATGTCTTTCTTGTCACCTGCCCTTTGTATTTCTGACACACCCTGCCTTTTCTCACCACTTGAGCATCCTAGTATTAATAGGCCATAACCAAAGTAATCAATAGATGTTGAGATCAGTACCGGTAATTTTATAAGGAGTTTGTGTCAATATGTTTGATTGGTATATGATTATAGAAAAATAATTTGAGGGCAAGAAGTGCTAAAACAAAAATGTTGCCCAGGGTAAGAAATACTTGGCTAATGGGAAGGGTGGCAGTGCCCTGCTAGAAGGACCAGGCCTCGAGGTGGGTGGAAAACTGATGGCAGCTCATGGAGCTGTGAGGTGGAGGTAAGCTGTGGCAACACCGGCGTGGCCTCCAGAAAGGAGGAGGAGGCAACTGTGGAAGGAGGAATGAGGCTCCAGTGGTGGCAGAGCATGGGTGAAGGTACCAGAAGGCGACAAGACAACAGAGGTGGAGGCTTCCTGGCCATGTGGGAGTGGAGGCAGTAGCTGGTTTTGTGGTGTGCGTGCACGTGGAGGTGGGCTCAGGACTCTGGTGCGTGTGCACGTGCAGGTTGTGATCACATCTGCACAGCTGAAAGACTCTTCTCAGCTGCTGTGTGAATGAGACATGCTTACTACTGACCAACCCTACAAAGGTTTTGAGGTTGTTGCCTGCTCTTCCCCTCGTACATCACCAGTGCAAGACTGTTCTTCTTCTTGCCTGGTCTGTATTTTACTGCCTCTCCTGTCCCTGGAGAGCAGTTATCCTGTATCCAGCATGGGTTTTCATCAAATTCCAGTCTTCTGCTTCAAAACCTTAACAAAATCAAGTTCTGTGGGGAAAAAATAATGATTTGGGTCAGCACAAAACTGAAACTTGGAAGAAGAAAAGCCAGACTGGTTATTGGTGGCATGAAGTGATGTGATGTGATGTGATGCTCTGCTTGTACTGCCTACCGGCAATTGCTTCTCTGTCATCATGCTTTGGCAGCTCTTAACTCAAAGTAGTAGCAAAACTTTTTGCAGCAGGCATGATGTATTTATCCTTCTCTCTGCAGTGCTACCCATATTGTAGCGCTTCCTGCTAAACTCGTGCTAATGATAGTAACATGGGAAAGCACAGAGGCAGGGGAAGTCTCACAGCATTAGTGATGCTTAAATTGCAGAAAAACTGATGCCAACAGGCAGCAAAAAGAACAGACTGGAGGAAGGGGAAAAAGGATATATTTTTTTTTAGTAATTTGTTATTCAACAAATGCAAGTTTACAAGCTACAGGCCAGATGCTGTCTTCTGATTCTTGCTTAGGTGCAAGAGGAGTGTATTTTTATTAAGGATCATGATTTATTCATCTCGAGGAAATGTTCTGTTTATATCAAGTTCAGATTGCAAAGCAGTAGTTAGTAGATGACATTCAGACTGGAGATTTCCCTTGAAACAACATGAGAAAGTATTTCTTTTCTGAAGTCCATTTCCCTTCACAGATAGTTTCCTACCATTAAATATCCAGCAGTCAGGAGAAAGACCCCAAAACTATGACAGGCAACTGCATTTGCTGGATACATAAATGCAATATTCATACGTAGCTTTATGGAGGGTTTATTTTCCACAGTGTACGAACCAAACATCTCAATTAAATCGAGAAGGGGAAGACCTGGTTTTCATTAGCTGTGAAGACTTTCAGAATTACATTAGTTGCAGTTCATTAGATCTTATAATCTTATTTGCTGTGTGTCATGATGAGGGAGTGAGGGGTTTGCATGTGTGTGGGGGGAACCTAGCTCGTAGATCATTCCCACAGGACCATGATTAGCTTCTACTGCCTCAGTCCATCGGGATCAAGCCCAGAGCTTTATATTTCCCCCTCCACAGCAGGAGAGCAGGTGGGTAAAGTGCACCGTGTGACAGCACGGTGGTGTGGGGGGCAGGAAACAATAGGGTTTATTTTGCCTCTTTACCCCACACTTTTCCAGCTGGCAAGCGGGGCAGCACTGGTGCCTCGGTGGGAAGGTGAAGCTGCAGAATATGCTGGACTGTCATGAGCAAGCGGTGGTGTTCATTTGCCCCAGCTCTGCTTCCAGTCGAAAGGACAGAATGACATGACAATGCTAGTCTTGGAGAGAAATGGCAATGAAATGGTGCAATGAGGTGAGGCCATGAAGACCTGGTCTTGTCAGTGCTGCTCTCACTGCACACAGGTTTAGCCACGTTTTCCATTCTCATGTGTCAACCAAGAAAGTCGACTCTTAAGGAGTATGTCTGAAGACAAGAATTCGAACCGTCTGTTGTACATCGTCTTTCCCAGAGGGTCACCAGACATTAACCTCCCCTGCTTTTGTCCATGATTTATCAATATCTCCTCTCTGAATTCTAAGTGTCTGAAAGTTCACTGGTCTGTAGGAAAAGACTACTTATGACCAGCTTTGCAGGTCATACCTAGTCTCCTCTACCTTTGATGGTACTTCTCTCTCCACAGGTAGAAGTTAGTCTTTACTGACCATGTGGAACACACAGGCAGCCCATTTAAATTATTTTTAGATGACTGAAGTTAAGGCAGCACCTTCCCCTCAAGGACCACATGGCTGTGTTTCCAGCTCAAAGGAGAAAAGGAGGATCACATAGATGCGGCACTGGCTGAGGACACCAGGTATCTGGGATCAGTTCTCATCTCTGCCAAAGAGCTCTTCAAAACCCACCAAATCCTTCTTCGTCTTGGACATTTTTTTCATGAAAAGGAAGTTATTTACACAGGGATTCTCTCATGTGCTGCCTTGGTCTTATCTAGGTAAAATGTAAATTCTTCAGGACAGGGACCGTCTCCAGCAATGAAGAAGGCTCTGTATATATGCACCAAATATTAAAGAAAAGCTGACATTGCTAATGAAATACAAATGCTGAAATGTTAAAAATCACTTCATTGAATCAGTTGAAGTGAATAAAGAGAAATTTGAGCTTGAAATAGCTCTTCACCTTTACAAAGAACATCACAAGGTGAACACTGTTTTCTTAAAATTGGTCTGTCGCTAAGTTAAATGACTGACTGCTGCCTCTCTTGCTGTGGGATATTATGCAGCTCGATTCTCACTAATTCCTTTTGCTTCAAGATTATTTAATCTTAATGATAACAAACCCTTCAGATGTAATTTGTGCTCTATCTCCGAGGACCATCACTTAGCTTCCCTGGAACACTCCTGTCTTCCAGAATTTAATATCTATAGATTATATGATAGTGTTGGTACTCAGTAACTTGGGATTTTTAAATTTAAAATTCATTTTGCTTAGTTTTTTTGGAATTGAAATGATTTTGGTGTGCTTCATTTTGAGGGGAATCTCACTCAAGGCACATTAAAAGACTGTAACGTCCTGACAGTTGGATACAAGGCTCTTTGTAAATTTCTCAGTTTACATAGAGTTAATCTCACTATAACTACTAAAAATTTAGCAATCTAAAAGTTAAGTATCAGTGGAAGTCATTTAGCCTTCTCCTGAGATGAGATCTCTCAGGTGGGATCCCATAGATAGTGTATGGATGAACAGAAGTCTGTTTTTAAAGAAGTAAACATACAGAAGTTGAATCCCACTCTAAGTTGTAGTCTTGGGTTTTTTTTAAAAAAAAAGTCCCACTTCTTCCTCAGCAGCATTTCATTGGGGACAATCAGAGTATTGTGTTTTGCTGCTGCATATTTTGCAATCTTCTGTATTTTTATAAGTTCAGGGTCCTTTGGAAACTGGAAGTAGCCTCTGGAAAAGTACGATCTATGTCTTGTGTTTCATGGGCCTGATTCAAACACCAGTTTGAGAACAACTACGATTGCCATGGATTTTAGAGGTCTTTTGGGTCAGATGACAGAGGCAATCTCTGTGTGCCCACTTGCCAGGCGAGGGGGAATTTCTCTGTTTCCGTTATTATTACTTGAGTTTGCAAAAGGGTTGCTTGAAGTGTTGCACTGCAAAGACTGAAAGGGGACTTGGCGTGGTAGAATTACATAAACAGCAAAGTGCAATTATAAACAGGCTGTGTTTAATACGAAACAGCAGCTAGTTCCAGGAAAAGCAAGGCTATCAGGAGTAGTTGTGTCAGAGCTAGAAAACACTTCACAAAGACAGCTTTCATTTCTATATGCTCTAAAGTATGCAGTAATCGTGGTCTAATTACCTCACTGCAGCCAGAAAGCAATATGGGATACTGTGGGGGTGTGGGAAAGAGAATAATATGCTACAATTAAGCTGTAATCTTTGGCATGGTCACTCGTCAGATAAAGCTTTTCTGCTGTCGCATTCGAGACAGTCATTATTTGGCTGCTGAAGCCTGGGGAAAATATGTGGTGGTGTTCCTGGGAGCTGTTTCACAGAGGCTTCATTATCGGTTTCTCCCTCAGCAGCTGGCCAAGCCCCGCCGATGCTCTGCGTTTACGAGCTGTGTCCGCAGCGCTCCGCTTTTCCCTGCTTGTGCTGGGGGGGGGGGGCGGATTTGTGAGCTGTAAGTTACTAGTTTAAAGACCTATTACCCACCGTGGAATGGATTTGTGAGCTTTAAGTTACTAGTTTAAAGACCTTTTGCTCAGGATCTGATTTATAATGGAAGATAGCTTTGGCGGAGATTTGTGAGCGTGTGGTTTATACACAGAAAGACCTTGTGAATGTGGCAAATAAATGGGCTAGACTACATGACAAGTTAGGTGCATAATTATGCACATGCATTAACCCCAGGACGCAGACTGTGTTTCACTGGGACGTAATCATGTTCACGTGCAATTATGCTCACCTTCCTTTGAAAATCCAGTTTTACGGTCTGCTAAGAAAACCTCGCTGGTGGCATCTCTTATTTCCTAAAATTCTCCACCATTTTAATGGAAACTATTCCACTGCCTTGAAGTGAGCTCTTGGATTCACATGCTCAATCATTCATTCTACTGTCCGGATTCATCCCACTTTCCCAAATGTCTTTCGGAGGAGGAAGGCAGCCTACGATGCAGGCTTGTGTGGAATTGCTAAAATTCTAGTAGGAGTAGAGAGGAAAGCGTGGAAGGAGAAGTCAGGTCAACTTTGAATATGTTGACCTTGGGGTGACGTGGTCTGACAAGGCATGAATGAGTTGATTGGAATATGAATGCAGATTGCAGTTTAGATCAGCATTTACTGCCGCAAAGACCTTTTTCTAATTTTTCTGCAGTGCCACAGATAGATGGTTTCAGTGAGACTTGGTTTCTCCTTCAGAGATGTTAAGACTTAGAAGGGGTTAAGAGTGACCGGTGGTTTGGGACTGTTCAGTTTTGTCTTAGATCTGTTTTTACAATATGGAGCGCACGCATCCTTTGATAAGCCAGCTATGATTTCTGTAAAAGTAGATACAGTGGGGAATTAGATCAGAACCTCATTATTCTGCTGCTTCTCAAAGCAGAAACATGAACTATTTTGAAGGCTCATGGCACGCACAGTCTCTGCAAAGCTCGTCTGACAGCCTGTAACAGCAGCACAGTCCATGTCAGTAATTCCTTCCAGCATCAGGCTTTCAGGACCAGGCCTTAATTACGTGCACATCTGGTCTGCTGCAGCAGTTCTTCACTGCTTGGAGTACAACGTGTCTGTCTTAAACTGTTCTTGTTCAACGGGTGCTGCCAAGCCAAGCAGCTCGAAACACAATTGCACCAGAAGAGATTTAAGCTGTCACAGGAAAGGATTTGTCCTGATTTAGTGCACAGGAACCCCAAAAGTGAAACGCAGTAGGTACTGCATGAGAAAGGTGATCTTGGTCTCAAGTTTTGTGTAGTTCAGTACTGGATCTGCATAGACACAGCTAGAAGCTGAAACAAGGCAATGCAGATGCAGAAACAGTAACATAAATCAGTCTTGCAACTCTTTTACGGTGTATTTGGAGAAACTTCACAATCTTGATTCTGGTGGCACTGTGGTGTTTGGAGAGGTTTTGCCAAGCAGGACCTGAGTTCAGGCAGCAGTCCTGTCACCTGTTGTCTCCAGAAGCATTTAATACTGTGCAATTGTTCTTATGCACCTAGCACCAATTTAAAATAAGGATAATGTTTGTGTATTTGGGCTGTTCCACAGTATCATCTGTTTTAACGTAGCAATGTCCATGAAGTATATGAATTTTCTCTTTTTGATAAAATTTCAATATCTTTGTACTTACTTTATTATGTACTTATACATGCTTATTGCTATTTTGATATCTTAATATAGTTTTTGTCACACATAATGGAGGTGATGATTGCCCCAGGCAGCAAACAGAACTGGGGAGAGAGACAGGAGCTGGGAACTGAGGCGAGGAGCTGGAGTGAATAGAAAGCTGGGCACGTCCTGTGGTGGAGTGTTGAGAGAAGAAAAGGAGCTCCACCACAGGGAGATCAAGGTCAAAAGGACCCAGTGTTATCAGATACTCAGTCTGAGATAAGAAGGATCTGGTTTTCCCAGGTTAGAACAGCATGAAGCATAATTTTGGCTGCAGTCAAATGGCTTTTTCCCCAACTAATAACTAATCCCAAGCACAGCTCAGGAGTTAGCTCCGGTCACGGACCACTCCTGGAAGACAACTTGGATACAACCACCATTCTGTGGAGAATAAGTATGTTTAACAATACAGGCTTAGGCTGTGCCATGCCAACAGGCTGTAGGATAAGACAATTATCACCAACATGTTTAATTTACTGCTATGGATATAACCTTAATATTCAGAGCACAATGTTCCACCATCTTCTGCAGACTCCAAACCAGCACCTGCAGTGGAGATACCTGGGAAAAATTTGGCCCAAGTATTTTTCCCCCACGGGGACAAATGCAGCCCTGACGGTGTCACAAAATTTGGCTGTAACGCCATATCGGGTTATGCTTTCAGGAATCCACCAGCTGTGGCAAGCTACAGAAAGGAGACATTCAGGAGCTGCCTCCAGCTGCTCTGCCGTTAAAGCACGGTGAGGCCACATGGTGAAAAAGATCAGAAAACAGTTTCAATTTAAAATCAAGATGTTTAGAGAAGGGATGTTTTGGTGAAGGAAGGGTGCTTTAAGTTCTTTCTAACCCAGTTCACCATAGTGCTACTCTTAAGGTCCTGCCAGAAGCGTGAATGGCACTTCCCTGCCAGCGGCGTGGTGTTTCCATGCCTGCAGAGATCAGTCCTGACATGGAAATGGGTCTGGATTGAGCAAAGTGTGTCTGACACATCCTCCCTCTTGTCTAAATCAAGTGCGGGGACCCTAGAGAGGAGTTTGGTGTGAACTCCTCTCGGTGCAGGAGTTGTGGTAATGGATTGCTTTCCTTCAGGTGTTTTCTTTAGGGTGGTGTGAGGATGTCACATTCAGGGAAGGTGCTCAGTCTTTGGGCACTTGGAGATACACTGCAACCTGAGCTGGGTCTGAGGTTGCAGAGGGAGTTTTCTGGAGAGGAGTAAGGTAGCAGGACCTCATTAGGTCTCCTGTAGGACTCTAGCTTCTGTTTTCAGTATTTGGAGGAACAGAAGATGAAAGGATCAGCATCCACGGCTGTTACTCACACCTGCAGGACTGTTTCTGCCACTGGCTGTTTGTTGTAACCCAGGTTTGTGTTCCGTTTTTGTGTTTGAATGACAGTGTTTGCAGCTGGGTGTATGCAAGAGGACATTAGTTTCGTACTTCTTGGCTACTGTTTCAGTTCGTGGTTCCACATATCTTGTGCTTCACCATTGTCTGGATTAATGCAGCTGTCTTGCTATGAGACCAATAAAAATCTCCTTTAACAATTATGACCTTCTTCCCAGCTCTCCCCTCTCCCTCCCAGGTCTGCACTGTTGGGGTGGAGGGGATCTTCCAAGCAATGTTATGACTGAACTGAAGGCACTGGGAACAGGAGGGGTGGGAATCATAGAGTGGTTTAGGTTGGAAGGGACGTTAAAGATCATTGGGTTCCAACCCCCCTGCCGTGGGCAGGGACACCTCCCACTAGACCAGGTTGCTCAAGAAGAGGAAGAGGGCAGTAGGAGGCTGAGCAGCCCAAGAAGAAGCCCTGTAACCAAAGCTCAGCAGAGAGATGAGCAGGTGAAGCTCCTGGGCAGTGCCCCCGTTAGCCAAATCCTGCCTGACAGCCCAGGACAGGGAGTCACGATCCCTCAGCCCTCCCCGAATCCCTCCTGTCCTGTCGTGTTTGGCTTCTCACATTCAAAGTCGCTCAGTTGTCAAAACAATTTCTTCCCTTGCCTACACTCCATCTATAATTCATTAAGAAAAGCAGAGAGGTGAAGCCGTCGGCTTTTCCCACTCTTTCCCCTCTGGAAAGCGTGGGCTAAGTGTGGTTTGCAGCAGGACATGAATGAACAGTTGTAAAACCCAGAAGCCAAGGGGAAGGTGGTGGGAGAGGGACATGCTGCCATCTCCTGCCAGGCCTCCCTGGCCACCGGGGCATGGCGTCCGCCTCTCGCAAAGCACATCCCATACACCTTTTGCCATAAGCTCGGGCAGATCTTTGCTCAGAAAATCCAGGTCAGACCCGAAGCACACTGGATCTTTGCGTTCCTGGGCTTCAAAGGAGTTCAGGTCTTAACTCAAGCTTTTCCTCACTAATCAAAATTGTCAGTCCATGTGCTCCCTAAAATTGCAGCCTGTATCTTACGCTCAAAACTGCTTCACCCCGGATACATTTTTTTATTCTTCAGTTTGGCAACAGATTTGCACTTGCACGTCCTACTCTCCCCTCATCACTGACTCCGTCTGAACTGCCTCAGCTCTCCTTTATCCCTGCAACAGCTGCAAGGGAAAATTACACAGTATTCACTGTGAAAGTGCGGGTCATGGAATGAAATATCCATCTTTCTGAAACCGCAAATGTAATAGGGCATTTAAGTGCAATTTTGAGGAAATGGCTACAGGCGGTATTTGTCATATAGGTTCTGCTAATGGCAAATATTGATGTCTAAAAAGCAAGAGAAAGTTCCCACAAGAAGGAGAAATTTTATTCAATATAGCGTAAGGATTAGTTTTCTGAACGGATAGTGGCTTTGAAATGTGAGTGCAAACTGTGGTTTGCATTTTGCCTTAGATGAAATAACCAGTTTTCTTACCCAGGTGTTCCAGGCCTGTCTCCATTACTCTTTTTCAAGCGTTCGGCATCACCAGTGACTTGTGTGGAGATTTCTGTGGAAAGGGTACAATGAAAGAAATGATCTTAAAAGATCTTCACACATGAAAAAAAACTCAACTGGTTCAATTGACTGTTATTCTGTCTCAGCGATGTCTCCCTGCAAGGTTAAGCTATTCTAGTCTGGCAGTCTTTCAAGGGTGGTGGTAGGACTTTTTCCAAGCCCAGCAGATGAAAGGCCCCATGTCAGCTCCATCGTTGGCAGCAGGATTTGCGTTCAGCTCTGAAGCACCTTTGCAAGAGCCACAAGTCCCTGTCCCCGAACTGAGAGCCTCACCAGAGGGCAGCACAATATCACTTTTTACTGTAAAAGCAGGACTTAACCATTTCAGCTGTCTTAAGAGCTTTTTTGAAATTAGCTGCCTGTTGTTGCGTGGTTATGGTTGCAGATAAGTTTCTCTTTAAAGCTAGCCTCTGAAGCAGCTCCACAATCCATTCTGTTAGGCATAGGTTAATGTTTGAATGTCCAGGCGTTCACCAAGTGGAAGCAGAGGGAGTCCAGACCGTTGTATTTTCAGTGTATCTCTCTGCCAGGCTTCTGTCCAGGGCAGCTGATGGGTGCTTGTCCAGTTTCAAGTATTTCAGAAGCTCTCCTGTGTTAAAGGCACCATCCCGAGTGAATACTATTTCAGCCTCATTGTTTGGGAGGCATTAAACAAGAGGAGTAAGCCCTCTGATGGCACCTCATGAGAAAGGTTCACAGCGGGTGAATGTAGGCATGCTTTTTTTTTTTGTATTATAATTATATTTACTTCTGATTGTCCTGCATGCTGAGCAGCTTCTAGGTCCCCTAGGACTTACGCCAAACTCTTGCCGTTCAAGGAGCTAAGAGGAGTCATTGGTCATATCTTGCCTGCTCAGCTTCTCTCACGCAGAGCTTAATCTGTCATCAGTCTGTTCCAATTTATTACTCTTTTCTGCTTGCACAGGTAACTGGTGTCTCCAGCAGTTGCCTCACCTGGTTCAAGTGCCACTGTACTTTTCTGACCTTTTCTGACCTCTTTCTCTCAACTTACAGTCAAAGCTTTGGTATCTGAATTCTTGCTCTTTTGCTGTAAATGAACTACATCTTCTGTCCTTGGTCGTTCTCTTTGCTCCATTTGGCTTTTGCCTGGTGGGATGTCTCATGTCTAGCTTCAGTCTTGCACTTCACTCCTGACATTGACACCAAGGTCTCCCTCGACTCTCTCCCTCTGATCTCACTCCTTTTTAAGCTCAGGCTCAACTCCATCTGTTCCTGCTTATCCCAACACTTCCTAACTCTGTACTGAAGTCTTCAAAGATGCAGCTTTTCCATGGGGCTGCTCCCCATGCATCTTTAGCTTTCCTTAGCTCAAATATTATCTTTATTTAAAGGCCAGTAGCCTTACGAATGTATGTGTAGAATAAAAGAATAACTTTTCCTACCGTACTAGCTTTTGGTACATTACTTAGTCTTCTGAGAGGAGTGTCGTACTGTTCTTCAGAGTAGGTATAAAGTCATGAACTTAATAGTAGAAATAATTCAAATTATATCTTTCAAGACAACTTTGTGTCTGCTTAAAAAACAAATAAACGTGATTCTGTTTTAAGAAAAAAGAAAAATATTTTGAAATCTCTATTCTTTTTCTTATATTTTTCTTTGCCCAATATTTGGGGAAAAAAAAAGAAAAAAGCTTTCATTTTCATTTGCATTCTCTCTCTTTATTTCTTGGTAAAAATAGGGAAGAAAAGACAACAAAACCACTGCAAAAAGATTTTATTTGGTTTTCATTTTTTTCACATTTCATATTCAATTCATCCTTTTTTTCCAAGGAAGGAAGAAAATTATTATTTTTTTAAAGGCAAAAGGATGGGGAAAAAGAAGGTAAAAGCTCTTTTAAGAACAATTTTAAAAGCTTTAACAGGGCAGAAAATGTCTTTGAAAATTCATAAAAAATAAAAGTTAAAAAGAAAAAGACTTTCTATTCAAAACACTTAACAAAGGCTTGGAGCTAGTTAAGGCAGCCAGTGTGCTGTGCTTTGTAGTGTTTTCTAAATGAGGACAGTCCATCCCCTCTACAGGAATCCATCCCAGTGCATGGTGCCCTTGCACCTCATCAGAAAGGTCTTTGCAGGCATTACACCAAATTTTCTTCTGACTAAATCTGATTCTGCTTCTCTTAAGGTCTCTCCATTTCACAGTCAGTGATGTGACTGTGACTCAGTGTAGAAATAACCCGAGTTTTGCTTTAAAATAGGGATGAGGCAGGGCTGTATCAGATTCACACCTGCAATATACATCGTTTTTAGAGTGGTCTGCCATGGATTTTAAATGTCTAATTTTTCAAGGTCGACCAAGATAACCACAGAGGCACATTGCTCAGCAGTGGTCATCCCCAAAGAGTGATGGCTCTTTGGTGTCAGTGCTCCAGGCTACCAGTAACACATATCTATGCTTTGGCAAGTTGTGCAACTCCTACTCTTCCTATCCTGTGTATTTATGGGTTTGGAGAAGTTACAGATTATTTGGCTTTCTTACAACTTGACCAAAGTAGAAATATTTAACTACACTTTGAAGTTTGTCTTTCCAGGATCAGCAACTTTTTCCATCTTTGATTTGTTTTGTTTCTTCCCATTTCAAGTTATTGCAATGCCATTAATATCTAAAAGAAAAAAAAAAAAAAAGCTTTTATCCACCATGGATAAATTAGTAAGAATTGGTTCTTCTTGGAAGGTATCCAGAAGTCTGATCCTGCATGGTAGAAACCAGTGAGCCCATTTTATGTAGGAACAGAAATGTTACTTGTAAGAGCTGCCCAGTCACATAGCTTAGTTGTCAAGTGTCTTCTGCTGACTCACCAGATTTCCTTTGATGTGAATGGCCTTATTCTGGAAAATAATCTTTTTTTCTCATAAGATTTTAATAACAAAATGGTGACATGGTGGTTTTTGATACAGATATGATATTAGCACCTCCCTGAATTTACTATTTCAAAATGTGCTTCTGCTGCAAAGAAAAAAAAATATGTACATACGTATTTCATATATAAAAATATGTATGTGAAAATACATACATAAAATTAAAGTAAGTCTTAGTGGCTTTAGACATTATTCAATCTTATGTTTGTGCTACTTTTTCATTCCCAAAAGATAACTGCTCATTTCTTAGCCATTGTATTCTGTTTCAGTGTTTATCAATCTTGAAGTCTGGCTGAAAACCTGTAAATAGACTTTGCATAACCTGTTGCTAAATTATGGAGAAATTGATATCTTCAGCAGTGCAGAATGAAAGAATTCTTTTTAATTTTGCCATCTCGACGATGTGTTACATTAAAAATAGGTATAAAATTTAGAATAGAATATGTTGTATACCAAAACTGATATATTGTAAACACCCTTTACCCAGGACGTTTCTCCAGGGGCTGCTGTGCTGTAGCAAAAGTTGTGTTTATTCAGCCTCTTAAAAAACACTCTGTCTACTTTGCTCATTAGTTGTTTTCTTAGACTCGGGTGGGGAGAAGCAAAAAAAGAAAGTTCAGTATTATTACTCTGCAGACATACTATTAAGAAAATAAGCATTTCACATAGAAATAAGATTAGATCTGATCCGCTGCGAGAAAGGGTTTTGCAGTATTCCTCTCAAAGCCTTACCTAGCTTGTTTGTCACTGTACTTTAAGCTCCGAATCACGTGCAGGCAGGAGACGTTGAGAGGGAAGGAGGTGAACGCCTGCTGCAGCTCTCTTTGTGGCTTGTTAACTTTGCAGGAGTTGTAGTTGGTTTTGAAGGCTCCCTTTCCAATGAAGTTAACAAATATCACTGCAAATTAGACTCCTCTGTCCCTCAAAGTGGATTTATAAACATTTTTCTCAAAATACGAGTACAGAGATACTGTACTATATTTTATTCGTGTTGAGATTGTAGATAGTTAACAGCTTGCGTTAATATTTGACAAGGTTTGTTCTATGTCACCGTCAGGAATGTAGCTGAAAGTCTCTTTGGCTGGCTGGCTTGTACTGGAAACTTTATTTTTTTGTAAGATCTGGATTTGAAAATCTATTCTGACAGATTTGTAGCGGTCAGATTCATTGTCTTCAAAATTTACATTAACCTCTAATGGTGTTTTTCTTTTTGCAGAGACAGAAGGTGCACGCGGCACACATGCCAGCCTTCTCCAAGGAATAACCTCTTCATCCCCAAGTGACGCCAGCTCCTGCGAGTACCATGGGGCCAGAGGGTGGTTTCTTAGGCAGTGGACAGATCCACGTCATCCTGTGGGGAAGCTTGGCAGCCATGACAACACTCTTGTTCCTCACCTTCCTCATCTTCCTCTGCTCCAGCTGCAACAGGTAAGGCTCAGGAGCTTAGCAGGCGGTAACAGTTCTTGAGTCAAATAGTGCGGGGATTGAAATAGCTTCACTAATAACTAGTTAGCAAGAAATACTGAGGACTTAGGTACAGAAATAAAAAAAAAAAGCGCAGTACAAAATCTGTTTTCACAGCAAACCTGAATTTGCACAGATCCGTTCATTCTAAAATCTAAATTATTTTTTTTTCCTTTTGCTGTGAAGGAAAAACACCGTTGTGTTTGCTAGGTGCT
The DNA here is from genome assembly GCA_008711295.1 of Anarhynchus alexandrinus. Taxonomy (NCBI): domain Eukaryota; kingdom Metazoa; phylum Chordata; class Aves; order Charadriiformes; family Charadriidae; genus Anarhynchus; species Anarhynchus alexandrinus. The sequence continues at coordinate 4,036,654 of VUYV01000050.1, read as the reverse complement.
GTTGTGTTTGTTAGGTGCTTCTTCCTCAGGTGAAGCCTGGAGGGTAGGCAGACACTGACTGTTTGTTAGCAGATCACACCACTAACCTGAAACTGAGAAAATTAGGTGGGCTGAACAGGACCGAAAAAGTATAGGTAAAAAGGAAAGGAAGACAATTGCTATGTATGTCAGCGTTGCTTTGGCCATTCCTGAAGCCTGGGGAATTGATCCTGCCATACAAGCCAAAACAAATAAGAATCAGTGATGCTAATTAATGTCTTGTACTCATGCTTATTTTCTTCTCCATAAGAGGGTTCGATTTCACCAATACAGACACTTCTACTGACTTGGTTTATTGACATTTTAAGGCCCCTTGATGACACGAAAGCCAAGCCCCGCTGATTGCACAGGGGAGCTGGGCAGCCTGCCCTCAATCCAGGGCACCCCTCCACCAGCTCAGACCAGTCAGATCCTTCACCATGAGAAGCAGGATAGCTCAATCAGCCAAGGGTATGGGAGGAAGAAAAGCCCTATCCATAACTCAGTACAGCAGCAAAATTTTTGGTTTGGGCCCTTATGCCTATAGGAACATGTTTTTTCATCTCTTCGGCATGGGGAGCGTTGAGGAAGCTGTGCTGCCATAAAATACACTACACTGGTGTAAGGTGGGTCTACAGTGGAAGGCCCTGGTTTTCAGCAGGATTTCCCTAATGCCCACGTTGCAAAAAACAGTCATGGGCAAGACCAGACCCCAGAAGTTGGTTGGAACCCTAAAAAGCATAAGTTGGAACTTGTAATTTCACGTGATTCAAGAGAAGTGCTTTTGTAAGCTGTTAGGTGACATTTCAGTATCTTCCTACTCATCACAGTTTCCTGTGATACCTGTGTAAAAATAGTAGAAATATCTTTTTTTTTAAATTTATTTAAAAGTATGAAACCTATTTTAAAAATCTTTAAGCCCACAAACATGCCATTTAGGTACCGTGTTTAGTCTTGTGGCAGTCCAGTCCTTGAAACATCTCTAGAAAGATGTTTTTAAAAGAGAGTCAGACCATTGAGTACGTCTTTGCAGTTACAGAGATACATTGTCAGAAACTGTCTGGTGATGCTTTTAAATAAATTCTTGCATTGCTAGTCTGGATGCAGTATCTTTTATTTCAGGTCATTCTGTAAGGCAGGTTGTTTATGCATAAATGCAATTATGTAAAATTTCTTCCTAGCTTACTCTTCAAAAATGGTTAGGGACATGGGAAACTGAAGAAAATCTGTTCTTTCCAAAATGTCAGAGCCAGAAAAACTTCCAGAGGGGAAATGAAGTATTTGTAAACTTTAACCCTGCTCTCCATTAGTGCAGCCTTACTTGCTCTGTTTTCTTATTTCCTAATTAAGCAGAATTGTAACGGTTACTAATGTGGGAAGAATGATGCATCGCAGACTTTAGAAGCAGCACAGATTTCATATTGTCAGTATTTTCTCACCTTTTTACTTGCCTTTTCGTCTAGGGGAAGGACTATTATTATTTTAAGCTCATAGTTTGTTACAGTATTTCAGAATAAGAGCTGTATTTCCAAAATGGTAAAAACTGGAAATGTGTTCCATACTTTGAGCCCTGTGAAGTACCCGGTGAAGCAGGATTCATTTTAAAATGAAGGCCTCTGCTGCTATGAAATTTGTAGGCCTTCTTGAACTTCTCATGCTTATTATTAATTATAACTAGCATCCTGAGTGGGAGTAGGCTGGATTTTGTGGGCCTTTTCTAATTCTTCATAGGATGAACCCCTTTTACTGACACAGTTTAAGGAACTCCCCAGGTAGTCTGTCACCAAACCCTGTATCTCCTGTATCTCTGAGCATTTCAGATATGAATAAGTTGAGGATAATAATATTTTGATTATCATCAGTTACTCCTTACTGTGATCTTACACTGAAGGAGAAAAAGGGTTGTGAGTGTTTGTTTTACCTCTTCAGATATGTTTATCACCACCCTGCCTTGATGGTGACCTTGTACAGAGGTCATACCAGTCCCTGTAATAATTTTCAGTTATTCTGTTTTCAATATTACTGTGAATGACAGTTCTGTTCCCTGCAGGCGTGTAAGGTCTATTAATGATTGGCATTTGTATATTAGCATAATCTGTAGTAACAGTTCATACGTCTTTTTCATTAAGGGAAAAGAAGGCCAAACATCAGAATGGAGATCACGAAAATCTGATGAATGTGGTAAGTATTATTTCTGGCAGCTTGTGCTGTCTTGTGGCTGGTTTGTACCAAGCTCCTTGCAAAACACTGCAGATTGGAAAATAGCTCAGGAATTTGGAGATGGTTGAGCACAGGAAACTTTGAAAGTTGCAGAACAGGAAGAGGAGGAGAACTTGTGTAGACCCCGATAATCTGCATTTTGTCAATGCTCTTTCTGCCGCCGCAGTACTGCAGATCTCCTGCCTTTCTTTCACTCCGTTTGCAGCGCAAGTGCAGTGTACCCTTTGTCAGCTGCTGTCTTCTCATGGGTTAAAGCCATGGTAATGTCTGTTACCGTAAAGGTTGGAAGAGAGACCACTCTGGACATACTTGCATTTATTTGTTTTAACATCTGTAAACACAGGCACCCAAATCTTTGAGTATAGCTGGCATGGTTTGACTCTCCTGCCAATAATACCTGTGAGTCAGAGCTCCCGAGAGCAGAATGAAATTCATCGCGTATCTATTTGTGCAAACATTTATTCTGATCCAACGGTGATGAGATCTCACTAATTTGTGTTGCAGCCTTCCGACAAGGAGGTGTTCAGCCACTCGATCACAAGTTCGGCTACAGAGCCCCCTCCGAGCAGCGACCAGAACGGGGCCCTCAGCAACGGCGAGGGTGAGCAGCGCAGCCCCTGCGGGTGGGATGAACGAGCGGCGCCGCCCCCTTCCTCACAGCTCCCACATAAGCTGCACATTGGTGATCCCTGAAGTCTTAGGTTTCCAGCCGTCGGCTTTCCAAGCACGCAGTCATGCCATTTGTGTGAATGCCCTGTGTTTCCCTCTGCTCACCTCTGGAGGTCTGACCCCAGCTCAGCTGCTGTACCCCAGGACAGCGGCCGGGCATGCAGCTCTCTGGAGGGCGGTCAGTCCTCTTCGCACAGGACATAATTCACACAAAACTTATGATCAAGTTAAAAAACGTAGTGAGCACATTTGCCTTGCTAGGAAGTCAGTAGCCCATCCTATAGAGACGTTGGCGTTTTTGGCTGCATGTCCACTTCCCTGCCAGGATGCTTTGGCACAGCCCTATACCCTGGCTCCCAGTCCTCCCCACCAGCCAACACTGGGAAGGTGCTAAGGTCCTCTTCTGGGCCACCAAACTACACCTGCAGATTGACCAGGCCACCAGGCAAAGACTATGGTGTTCCTTCATCTTGGCCAGCTACAGAGATGGGATGTGACCAGGAGAGATTCAGTTGTACGTCAGAGCTTCACTCCTGGAGGCTGTGGAAGTATTTCAGGTCCTCCTCCAGGGACTGCAGGTTTGGATCGTAGTCCCATGCTATGTGAGGCTGTCGCTTGTATTTTTGTATTTTAGAAAACAGGCAACATAAACAGGCTTCCTTTTTTTTCCTTAGTCTTTGCTTTGCTGAACGTTCAAAATGATTCACAGTGAAGTATCACTGGAAAATATTTTACTTGGCTGCACCTAAAAATAAACTCGATCTCAGCTCAGAGCTGCCAGGAGCCAACTGTTGTCTCCACACCAGGCACCGACACCATGGGCTGTGCTCCTCATCTCCTACCTCCTCGTCTCGCTGTGCAGCCGGAGGCTAAGCTATTCAGTCTTTACCCCTCAGAGACAAGGATCCAAGGAATTTTTAAACTCGGTTTTTGCAGCTAATCGCTGCTCCCGTCCGTGGGCTTGTCGCACACGTAGGTGTGTGGCTCCCGAAGGGACTCGACGTGCAAAGCCCTGCAGAAGGGAAGCGTTTCTCTTTGCCACGAGTCACCACACGTGCAGCTGTCAAAGCTGCTACTAGAAGGCGTGCTGTCAACCAGCAGACAGTGTTCAGACTGTCTGATATTATTCGGCTTGCACTCTGCATAACAACCCTTCTGCATAACAGGAACCAACGTGCTTTAATTTCTTATTTATACTTTATGCGTTCTTTTTGTTAATAGTTCTTTCTTTTGCTGTTTCTGCGAGCCTTTTGAGCAGGGGCAGGGCTATGGAAGCAGCACCATCACCCCACCAGCAATGGTGGGGTTTCTTCCTTTACCCGACCTGCCAGCACTGTGTTTATCTATGCCAACCCCTTATCTACGCCAACCCCTTCTGTGTCACTACCCATAACCACAGGGGCACGGAAATGTGAGTTCTCATTACTTCTGATTATCCCCCCCCAGGCTGAAGGGGGTGGGTGCTCTCTGGGGCCTGTGGCGGTGCTCTGCACAGCAGAGAAACCCCTGAGAGCAAGCACCAGAAGGTGAAAACATGTTACAGCTTCTCCAGGCCACTTCCTGATGTTCCTTAGGAAGCCTGCAGGCATCCTGAGTAGTGAGTAGGACACCTTGAGTCCTAGTCAGGACTCTATAGGACACTTCCTCCTCTTCCACCTATTCCTCCCCAGTTGTATGCAGGAGCCAAGTGAACGGAGAAGGATATTTTCCTTTTCTTCTCCTCCCGTCTCCCATTCAGACAGCGATTACCGTCTCACAGCTCCAGTTCCATCCTGAGTTTTGCTGTCAGGGTACGGCTCCCTGCGGGCGCTGACTGCAGGAGTCTGCGTGCCCTCAGCACAAGAGAGAGCAATGTCCATGACAACCACCAAATCAAGGGTACTGATTGCTTCGGCAACACTTTCTGTCATCATGTCAAACACACTGAAGAAAATGGAAGAACGGGTTGATTTTGCTCAGAGACTACTGTAGGAACTGTACTAAGAAAAAGAAAGCTATTCAGAAGTGATTTTTCAAAGAAATGGCGTCACATAAAGTTACATACCATATACTACCTGAAACATGATGTCCGTGCCCATGTATACATCCCTGAATGCAGGCAAATCCCATACGTGTGCACTGTTAGATGAGAAGTCCCATAGATTTCAGTCCCTAATACCCTCCAGTGACAGTGACATGCGACCCGCTTCTGGGCCTGAAAATAACATGTTCTGCCTAACACTACTTTCTGAAGTCTAGTCTTCTCTTTTGTGCATATGGCTGGCTCGTTAGTAGGTTGTCAACCTACATTATGTGCTGCGAGACTAAGAGAAGTATGGCATAGCCTCCCAGTGAGGAGCTTCTGGCGTAGCGTGCCGTGAGGCGGGCTGCGGCCGGGCTGAGCGAGGTGCGATTCCGATGAGAATTTGGCCAGCATGTTAAACAAGGTGAGGGCTGGGTAGGGACGAAGCAAGAACGCTTTCCTTTTTGATTCCAAAGGGCAGGGAAATGGAAAGGGGAAAATCTGACACGGCTTTTTTTGAAGGCACTTCATCTGAGACCACTGTGCAGTCTGTGAAGCATTCAATATAACAGAGTATGGCTGAACATCCGTGCACACCTGCACCGACCCACCCATCCCCTTGTTCTTACTGTGAATGCTGTTGCTATATAATGTGACTTGGGGGTGCACAGAGTATTTAAGATGTTGTGAGAGAGAGATTTTAACAGTAGAGTGTAGAAATCTCTGTAACTGGAACCTTTTGAGAAACAAAAAGCATGACGACCACTAGACATTTCCAGGCATTAGTATCATCTATCCTTTCCAATGAGACACAAAACCAAAGTGATGTAAAGAGTACCAACTCACACTCACCTTACAGTTATGCATTTGTTTTAAATACTTCTTTATAATTTTTTCTAGTACTCTCAGAGGACAGCACAACTGCCTGTATCCAGCCTTATGAAGAAGTACAGACATCTGTCTCTGATCTGCTAGATCCACAGGACAGTCTTGGAAAGTCTATAAAATGTCACCAGAGCCGGGAACTACCCAGTATTCCCCCTAACACCACCATGGAAACCATCATCTCAGTTAGAAACGCAGAAAATGATCAAGGTCTTGGAATGGAAGGGCCTTATGAAGTCTTGAAAGACAGCTCCTCTCAGGAGAACATAGTTGAAGACTGTTTGTATGAAACTGTGAAGGAAATTAAAGATGTTGGAGCAGTAGCCAGCATGGAAGGGAGCTGTAACAGCAAATCAAAGGCTTCACTGATGGTTTCTGAAGGTCAGAATCAGATTCCCGAGTGCAGAATTGAATCAGCAGAATATGCATCTGTTGACCGAAATAAAAAAAGTCGCCAAAGTGCTAATTCAGAAAGCCCTCTTGACAACACACCAGATGTAGAGGATGAGCTTCCCCCTCCGGTACCTATGAAACTTCTTGATGAAAATGAGAATGTGCAAGAAAAAGAAGTGGAAGAAGAAGTGACAGAAGGAGCAAGTAAACCAGAGAAGGTAAATACTGCAAATACTTGTTCTTGTCAAATAGCCAAATAATGATAGAGAAAATATGGATGGGAGAGGATTATTTTTTTTAAAAAAACAAAAAAATGCCCCCAAAACCCAACGAACACTCAAGGTGATGCAAGACTGTAAAATATGGAAATATGAAAATGTACAGTATAGTCTTTGCATTATAGAAAGGTATTCTATTGCAACCTATATTTTGGATTGCTGCAGCATGCACTTCATAAGGCTTCCCCAAATACTGTCCAGAAATTGCACAGGAGGCCTCTGCTTCTTTGTTTAATGGTATTATACTTGTGGGAGCAATCCCAATAGGTATCTAGTATCTGTCAGCATCTATATCATGTTCAGAATCCCCACTCCCCCTTGCTTTTTTCTAAAAAGGAGAATGGGGCATTCTGGGTGGATGCCCTAACTTTAGATGTGCCTCCTTTGTTGGGCCACCTTGGTTTAGCTGTGCAAGTGTTTGGCATCTGCTCAAAGCCACTCGTCTCATCTCTCTCTGTAGGACAGACGGACAGAAAGAGAGATTGCAGCTGTAGGCTTTCATATTTGTCAAATTCTGTACGTCACCTGTAAACAGAGTAATGAATTTCTTCCTACTGAACTCACAGCCAAAAATTATGTTTTCTCAGCAGCTTATTCTTTCTCTAAGCCTTGGAACAAGTTAGTGGTGGACTCCTTGAAAAATAGAATGATGGCATTTTCAACAAGTTATTTTCCCATTTTTAGTTTTTCACCAGAATTAATTTCAAGGATGCTTTCAGATCATTGCACAGAGTTTTCAAACACTGTTGAGTTTGCATTTTTCAGAACTAGTTTAGATAATTTATTAATAATTGTGAATGAAAGAACTGTGATTTTAGCAAATTAATATAGTTTTGGTGTCAGAGTCATCAAATAATATTAGGTATTGATGAAAATTTCAAAAAAAACCCTTAAGTTGCAATGTGACATTCTAGTGTAAATGTTTACCCGCAAAATCATTGCAGAGCTGAGGTATTGTTACTTGTTTCTGATTGTTCTCTTATTGGAAGTATTTCAGTAATCCAGGCAGAGGGCAAAAAAATACCTTGTTAAATAACCGACTAACCATGTAACCTATAAAGCACAACAGAGTTAAAATGAATAAACTGAATATTACTCATAATATAAAAATAGTTTATCTGGACTCTTCAGTGCGCATTCTTACAAATAATGAGCTCGTTAAGTAAAAAATTGAGATGTGATTGTCAACAATAATCCACCAACGCTCCCCCCTCCCAAATTCAGGCCATATGTAATTTCTAATTAAACTTTTAGAGAAACAGCTTTCAGTAACAGTGACATTTTTCCTACCAGGTGTGAAAAGACTTGCAGAAACTCATTGTATTTCCTGGGCACCGATACAAAGGAAAAGCATTTGCTGCTCTGTAGCTCCCCAGCACACCGTGTAAAGTGTCAGTAACTGCAAGGAGCGGGAATTGATTAAAATGGTTCAGGTTTTGAAGGATTAATCAAGAGATGACACATGCAGTCCCCTAAGTGCCAGAAAAAAGGTGTTTGTCTAATTAAAATTTATTCAGAGCTAAAGCCGTCCTGCATTAAAGCTTCGGCAGCATCAGATCCTTCCCGCGTTCGCTGCTCGGTACATGCATTATGCATCGAAGCGTGCGCCTGTCCTGTCCTTGAGAGCTACAGCTGCAGCAGAGTTGGAAATGGTAATTGATGGAATATATAAATGTCATTATTGTTGGCATTGTGCGGGGAGGCGGTTGCAGGATCGTTTTTCTGTTGTGATGATGATAATTTTTCCCTCTGTTGTGTTGCTTCAAACAATGCAGAGCAATGCCTGGTTTTTCCCGATGTGGCAACCAAACCCAAGATGTTTATGGAAACGTATGTTGTATTGATAGCTCTTTTAGTTCAACAGACTCCATAGGTGTCTCTTTTTGCATCCTCTCTTGTGAGGCTCCTTAGCTGCCTTGCTTCACATGACATCCGTATCCCAGACTTTTCAACCTTGTGCCCTGACCCTGATGAAGAGAGAGGTTGGGCGTAAGTCATGCGACTCTCTCTCGCTACAATTAGGCTTTGCTTTAGTAGGGCACAAAGGAGGGACAGGCAGGGAGGCTGCTTGTGTAACCGAGTCTTGTACCCGCCAACAGACAGAGAGCAGACCTTGTCCAGGCTGCTTCAGCCTCACCCTGTAAAAAAGGCTGCCCAGGATGATCCCCAGCCCATGCCAGTTCCTGAAGCACGCTCATTTGGGAGAGGGCTAGGTGTACCGAGCCAAGAGACCGTTCTAGTATATAACAGCGTGAAAAGGGTAAAGGAGCCTTTCAGGAGCCAGACATGCAATAAACGGGTAAAAATTAATTATCTAAATTGGTTATTGGCTGTGACCCAGCCAAATCCTTTGGAAGGTTTTGGTGAAGAAAGACACCTTTAATAGCACGAGGCCTCTTATAGACCTCCATCACCGGGAAAAACTTGGGCATAGTTCTTCTAATAAAACTGGAGCGGCAGAATAGTTTTTTCTTTAGTTCTTCCTTTTTAATTAAAAAAAAAAAAAAAGGAAGTACAGATCTCCTTTTTCACCCAGGTCTTTCCAGAGTGAGCACTGGTAGAAATGCTCTCTGTGTGTCCATCTGGCTGCTGCCATCTGATTCCAGACTTGCGCAGCCTGAGGATGGGCAAAGTGTCTCTTACAAATGCACCAGGAGAGAATGGTCTTCTTGTTCTGGTGCCCGAGTCAGGAGCAGCAGCTGAGCCAAAGAGCAAAAAATCAAGTGCTGTCGAGGAACAAAAGGAAAGTTGAAGGCAAATAGGGACACATGCTGTTTGTGTTGCTGCTGTTGAGGTTTCAAGCATAATTTATAATATTGCTAGGTACAAAATATTTAGGAGCTAGTATTTTTTTTCGGTTTCCAAGATGAAAATATCCTTCAAAATTGATGTGTCAAAGGTTTCACATTTAGAAGAAAGAACACTAGGTCCCGGGGAAACAAGAACAGGATTGCCAACACCCTGGGGTATTTGTCAATACTTGAGTGGGAAACTGTAGAAGGGGTCCTGACACGTGGTGCTTATAGACACACTGATGAGAGAAAATAACTTCACTGAAGAATTTTGCAAGCACGTGTTTGTTTTAAAGCGTGAGGATGAAATTAGTAACTTACTCCTCAACATATAAAATACCCAGCAAATAAGAAAGACTAAACTGAGCTGCTGTAGTGAAGCAGATCTAATAAAGGGCCAAAATACCAAAATACATGTCAACTTCTCCTTTCTTCTTTTTTTTTGTTTGTGAGTAAACAAACCATGGGTTAGACAGTGCATTCTCCAGGCGGTGAGAAAGAAGCAAGGGGGTTGTTAGGTGTGAGGGAAACCCCCTGGGGAGCAGCAAGCAGACTTCAGTGGGCTTTGGGTCGGGGTCTTCATCAGAAGTGCCCCAGGGGTTTGAAGCTTGGTATTTACCAGATGTAAAGACACCAAGAAAAATGGAAGTAGGAAAGAATCTGTTGTAATGAGGCTCTGTGGAAAAAAAAAATGTCTTGTGTGTCTAGTATGTGTCTGGAAGAGATATTTGATTGACTGTGCTAAAAATAGCTCTACTTCTCCACCTTGGTCTGCACTGGATGAATTCTGAAGTATTTTAGGTGGAGAATTTGTGTGAAACTCCAAAATACGTCCCGTTACAAACAGTGCTGGAAGGCTTCCTCTGAATCACTGTGGAGCAGGAGTCCAGCAAAGCCTTCTCGCCCCACGGGAGGAGGAATCCCACGGCCACTGTGAGGTGGCCAGGGACTTTGTTGCCATAAAGGTCCTAAGACCTTTTTCATAAGAGCAAAATGCTTTTCCTGCGGTGTTTAATGACCTAATTTCTACATGACATGTTACATGCTCTAAGTTAGACTTGATACCAAACCAGCCCTCCATCCTTTAGTCACTTTGCGATGTGAACTGGCACGGCCCCTCCCTTGCAGCACTTCCAGGATCCACTGAATGAAGGGTAACAGTTGTCAGGAAAGTGCCAGTTGAGTATTGTTCTTTTGTCATCTAAAAGCGTATCTGAAAATCACATGGAAGGCCAACTAGTGTGTCACAATAGCTGACTTTTAACTGTTCAAAAGCCTTTGCAGACTCTTTGTTGCTTCATTAGAAGTGTAAAGGCAGGGATACAGTGGATCAGAGTTTGTCTTAACCATTACATTATTTTTACCCTTTTCAGGTCAGGACAAGAGCAGATACATTAAAAAGCTCTACTAACCTCAGGGCTGTTATCTCCAGAGATGTACTCTGGATATTGGGGATATTAGCTATGTAAAATGGAACTGGTGAGCAAATGACCATAAAATATAATGTATTGATTATAATGGGAGGGTTTTATTACAGGTTTCATGCTGTTGACTGGTAATGAGCCTTTTTTTTCCCCTTTCTTCATTTTTTACAGAGGCTTAGTTCGATGTCTTACAAGTCTCGAGAGGAAGATCCATCTCTTACAGAAGATGAGGTAGGTTTCTTGCACGAAATTCAATAACTAACTAGAGACCTTTTTTCTGGCGGAAATTAGCATAAGCTCTGCATGATTAAGCAGGATCTAAGAAAGGTGAAATTTGTCTGAAGGGAAAATGAAAGCCGAAGTTTCTCTGCACAGAGTTGGTACTCCCACATTCCTAAAATCAGAAGTATTCTAGCACATGGCCAACGGTGTCAGAAAATAACGGGAGGCCACAATTAGCTGATCATTAGGGCAGCTTCTTGATTTGGCTGACGAGCTCTACTTAAGAATAATAATCAGCGGCCTTTTGAAACGTGCTCCACCTTCTCCATGGAACAAAGTGTTTGGGGCTCTGGGAAATAAATGGAAGCACAATGAAAGCGCTACAACATAAACTGTTTTTTAAAATGTCTGTTAGTCAAATAAATTGAGGAGACCGAAACAAAGACAGAAAAGTTAAACAAAAATAAGGTTGCTTGTGATCATCTCCAAAACACCCGTGCAATTTATAAATACATTCTCTGGACATAAAAGTAAACACAAACTTGGCAATGAGCTGAGTGAGCTAATGCTTTCTGCTGGGAGAGGCGCTCCCAGACATTAATGAATAAATTGATCCTTGAACTGGGTTCATGTAATTTAATGCTGGAAAGGGTTGAAGTATGGATGAGCAGAAAAGCCATCGTTTGTTTGGTTGGCTGAAATCAGTAAAAAGTAAGAAGTACTGCCGTCTGCAATTAAATGTCTCTCTTTATAAAAAAAAGAAATAAATACAGAATTAACAGAAGTGATCTGGTTCATCTGCATCAGTCAGTGTTGCTTAATGGTAATGGACATTTTCATGCCAGTCTGCTATTTTAATTGGATTGATGGAAATCTAGAGTGGCCTTGCGTGCTTGGGAAAGACTTTAAATGTAACATAAGGGCTATGTTGCAGTTGCAGTATGAGGTACCAGAGAAGCAGTGCAGAGAATTTCAGCCGTGTGCCCTGTGCAAGGGGTAGTATCCACTTGGACTGGGAGAGGGAGTCAAGAGTGGCTCCCTGTGCTTGGCACCAGCCCTGGCGAGCCCTGGGCAGAGGGACATGTGTGGACATGGGCTTCTCCTTCGCCTCTTCATTAAGGGACCACCTTCGTGCGCTTGTTTAAGCATACCACCAGAGGGGATTTTTAAAGCTAGGAGGGAGACTCCAGCTCCCTCTCTTATGTTTATAGTAGCTGAGAGATTTCAGTCTCTGGTCTGGAGTTCTGATACGCAGTGACTGAGATGCAGCTTCTCTTTGTAGGCAGAGTTTAGTCAACAGGACAGAACTTGCATTTGAAGATCGGCAGTGACTATTTGCTATCTTCTGGTGTGGGTAATTTAGCTCCTGATTTTTAATGTTCTCTTCACACAACTTGGTGCCTCCTTGGTCCTGCCTATAAATACAACAAATAACTACGCTCCTATTGGGGTGTCTCTAAAAGCAGAAAAGTAGCCTCTACCATTAAAAATAATAATAATAATTTTAAAAACCCCAAGGATCAAACAGCATCCTTCTCCTACATTACAGCAGCTAAACCTGATCATCCCTTTGATGTCTGTCTCCCCATTGAGCCCAAGCTGGGTCCAGGACCATAGCAAAACTTGCAAGAGCTCCTGCTCAGAAAGCTATTCCCTTTTGTCACGGGTCTAATTTGCCTGCAGGGGATTTATGTTCAAAGAATTTTTACATTTATAAACTTCTTATATAAAGCATTCTTTTTTGAAAGAACAATTTATAAATGCATGCCAGTAAAGAAAGAATTTGTAAGAAATCCTTTTTTTTTTGTAAGAAAGGATAGGTTTTTATTAGAAGATCCTGTCTTTTCTTAAGTAACTGACATCCTGGTGGTGGAAGGGGTACAAACTGGCACACAAGCTTTATGCCATGCTTAAATACTCAGCAGGTATCTCTTTTTCCTAGATCTCAGCCATGTACTCGTCGGTGAGTAAGCCAGGACAGGCCATGAAGGCACTGGATTCTCCTTACACCTGTATTCAAGAAATTGCATCTCAGAGGTCCCCGTCTATTTGCAGTGGCCTCTATGCAAGTGTGAAGGACTTTGAAAACACCCTAAATACTACCACTGTGCCTCAGTCAGCAGACAGACCAAACGGGGAGCTGGAGCCTGACTATGAAGCTATCCAGTCTGTGAGCCAAGAAGAAGACAGGACCTTGTCTGTGCCTAACACAAACCACACTGCTCTTTCAGGAGAGAATGACTATGAGAGCATAGGGGACTTGCAGCACCACAGGGATTTCACCAGACTTTAACTACTCCACCAGGCAGACTTCTCCACTGGTATTTTCAAAGGAACACATGAAACATGGAGAGGGAAGTGCTTCTCCTTTTGAGGAACAAAGCTAAGTAGAGAACAAAAGTTGTGAAGAAGCAGTGTAGGTTTCGGCCAGGGTGTGATACCCGCTAGGTTATTCTCCGTTGCAGATGGAGGCTTACGCAAAAGGGTACGTCAGGTCAGAATGATGACCAGGACAACGTGAAGGCTTCTTTATTGTTAGCTTCAAGATGACCAGAATTTGGGAAGGAGTGCCACGCTGTTGTCCCAATAGGATTACATACCAAAAAGACTGCATTTACACAAAGCTAGCTTTTCATATTAAGAGATTATTTTCTGTCATTTGCTTCAAAGTGTTTTTCAGGCATCATTTTTCATTCAAGTTTGGGCATCCACAACGTTGAGCAAATCACGGATCATTGTACCTCAACTCAGACTTACTTTGCAGGGCTGGGGAAGGCGTGCTCATCTCTGTCTTTTAGGGAGCTCTGACCACAATCATTGCAACTAAAGTGCAAACAACAGTACTTCACAAGGGACCTACTCCAAATGTACTTGAATTAGTTCTGTCAGCTTTTTCTTTTCTTTTTAATGTCAAGGGGCTGTAAAATGTGACTTGCAATATTTGAGATGTGTACTGGTACTTGTAGGGTTTTTGTTTGATTATTTGTGAAATACTGCTTTAAAATGGCAAGTGACAGCCGTAGCATTCTTGCTCTGTTCCCCTCATGTGCACACATATACCTACGCACACACACACCAGACAATTGTCATCTTGCGGAAAGTTGTGCAAATGAATGCATTGGCATAATGTTTAGTCTAACCTTAATAGTGTTGAGTCATTTTTTGAAGAATTTTGCCCTTTTTAAAAGCTTCAAATATTTTAATATGTTTGTCTAGTTTATTATATAGGAAAATTTATGTACTGTGTTGAGTGGATGTTATTTTTTATTTTTACAACATATTTTTCATCTTCAAAGTTTTTGTAGATTAACTTACTGTTTTACGTACCAGGAGGAATCCCATTCTTTGTTTGGGCTTTATTTGTTTTTCCTTTACATTTTTTTCCTCTTTCAGAAGTATGTAAGTGAACAATTAATTTGTCGGTTTGGGGGTTTTTTGTCTTCTTGAGCAGGGATGTGGAACATACCTTGCTGGTTTTAAGCTCCAAATAATGGAGCCTATGTAAAAGAACACTGCCAAAGGGCAAAAAAGAGGCAGAAGAGACATTGTTATTTAGTCTGGGATTGCCACTGGTCCTCCTTGTTTTTCTGCTAAAAGGAGCAGGAGGGCGACCAAGAACTTCTTGGGGCTCTGACAAGCAGTTGGAAAGCCACTGGCTTTTCAAAGATACCAAGTTATTCTGTTACAATTAAATACAAAGTACAGAGCTTGGATGAAATAAGTAGGTACTAGGTTCATACTTTTGTTTTCTTCAAGACTGGTACAATAGTATGAGAATAGTCCAACAGTAGAGAACTGGCATTGTGTGATATGCATTTGTACACATGTGCATATATCCCCATGTATATAAGCATACACGTGTAATTTGGACACAAATATAAATTATAGTCCAAACTTGGTAACATTCAAATACATTCACATACGTGCCATCTGGCATGTGCTTGAAGGGTAGTTTATTTTTAAATCCAAATAAACAGTACATAAACTGAGTTTGGCTTATTCCACAGTAGCCAAAACAGGTTTAGTTTCAGCTCAGTTGGTATTGGCTTTTGATATACCAGATCGAGTCCTTCTCAGATCACCAGCCAGCGCTCAACATTACTTGGTACTATAAAGAACAAACACAGATCTGGTTACACACATTTATTAGAAATAACTTCATAACTGAAAGAAGTGTACTGATGTATGGGCTTCGCCTGTAAGTAGTACGGCTCTGAGGAGCAGTGCAAGTGTGCAGTCAAACTCTGCCCGCAGGGTGATTCAAACTTCATGGATCCTGACCTCATACGACAGTGCCCCACGCTTGATCTATGACTCTTTTCCTTTCAGGAGAAGCCATTCAGACCAGTCTACATTCATCTTGTTCTTGACCGTGCCGCCATGCTTCCACAGCTGCAGCAAACCCTTTTCTTCCGCTTCACTACAGTGCTTTTTAAAGCTGACTTCGGTCTTCCTTTCTATAGTTTTTCCCTCAAAAAAAAAGTTTCTATTTCTGTTCCCTTGAATGTGAATTCATGAAGTTCGCCTTTGACTGTTCTCTCCTTCTACTTCACGCTGTTTAAGGCCAAAGATAAGATGCACCATGTTTCAGAAGATCTGTTGTGCTAAGTCTGGAGAATTTCTGCAGTCTTTAACTCTGTGTTTGCTGTCTGTTCCTTGCTCAGGGGCATGGGTTTATAAATGTAGTCCTTAGTGTGACTCCTGCGACTTAGTGGCAGGCATACGTCAACTCCTGAAATTCCCAAATACATCTCAAGATGTAGTTGTCCCTTAAGGATTGTTTTACTCATTACATGGATGACTGCTTCTGGAGAAACAGTAGCAACATGAGGTTTTTCAGGTTCACCAAATTCAATTTCAGGACCATTTTAAAGAAAAGATAAGAGATAATGCCAGTTAACAATAATGCCAGTTAACAATAGCAAAGAATAACACTGAACTCTTGACTGTAAAATTTTAAAGTGAAAAGGAAGAAAATCAAACATCACTCTGGAAGTGCCCCCATCTAGATCAGCAAGTCAAAGGAAGGAGGAGGGCTGCCCAGTCACTCTTTGTGGTCTTTCAGAGCAGGATCAGGAGTGTTGGTTTGGAGGAAGGGACACAAGAGTCAGCTCCTTCCTTCCTTTCTTTCCCCCATGCTGACAACTGCTCCTTGAGACCCCCCCAGACTTCCCTTTTCCACGGTGAAATCCCTCACCTTCTCTTTTTTCTTTTGTTTCTGTTTTCAGCCTGCCTCATACAGCCTCACACCGGGACCTGGTACTATGTCTGCAGTCCTTTAGTGCTGGCACATTCTTTCCCATTTAAATGACTCTCAGGCTGGTCACAACCTTTTTATTGTCCACCAGACCCTCAGCCTGGTAGGGAAGGAGCTCAGAGTTTGGATTGCTGCTTGCGGGATGTGTACCTGCCCTCAGCCGGTGAGACCCCCGCACACTGGACTCCTGAGAGCTGCAGAAGGAATTACCCTCCTGAACAAGGACACACAGGGGAGTCCATAACTCCCCTACAATCTCCGTTGCCTAGTCTAATGCTAAAGAAAAATGTTTTAGAATTCAGTCCAAGGCTCTTAAGTGAGTAATTACATCTCTTGACAAAGAATCAAGCTTCTGTTTTAGTTCCCTCTTCCCAGAAGTAAGATCTGTTCCTTTACGGCTGTTGCCAACGTTTCCTTTTCACTAATATATTGGTTGGAAAGATTTTTCCAACAGTAATCCCCAAATAGATTAATCTGACTAAAGAAAAAGGAATCTCATCTGCTTGTCTCTTCATTGATATTTTTTCCTCTTTCACCATATCCCCAGTAAAATGTCAACATCCAAAATGAAGTTTTTGTTACCTGGTGATCTTTTCTGGGGAAGCTTCACAGTTCATTTCTTTGCATCCATTTTTTGGCACAACTATATAATAAGATCTCCCATCACATTGCCACAGTAAGGCCAAGACAAGCTGTAATGTGCGTATAACTGCACTAGTGAAAAGGTCTTTTCTGATTTCCTTCTGGGAACTGGTAGAAATAGGAAATGCAGTTTGGACATCCTTTCCATGTATCTATGTCCTGTGTGGGAGTTGTTCTCACCACATACCCAAACCAGTGCTAACCCCATACATAAACCAGTCATCCCTTTCTACCATGATGAGTGCAGAATTGCCTTCTCAGTCACAGAGAGAAATAGATTCTTTACAGATATCTGTAGCACAGGCGTGTACCTAATTACTATGGTTAGATCAGTTATAGTGCCTTTTTTATTAAGTAGCTAGTACTTTCATACTCTTTTCCGTACTGTATTTGTTTGACTCAAAAGTACAAAGGGACAACCCCAACATTTACTTGTCTGAGTTGGAAACAGCTTTATAGAGACACGTTAAATGTATTGGACCTCAATTAGCCCTACAATAGCAATAGTCTCTCACAAACATCCTCTAAAAAGCCCAGTAATGTAGCTATGATGACTAAGTTTTGCAATAAGAATTATCAGTCTTCTTTTGAAGAACCTTAAGTTTCTCAACAGTGAGCATTCAGGGAGGTGGTGGTCTTTGTCCATGTCAGCTGTGAACAATTAGTTGCTTCAGTCTTTCTATTAATATCAGTTGCAGGCTTGCTTACATGTAGCAGGATTCATGAGGTGAGGGATGAGTAGGTGTGGGGATTCCTATTCAGGAGTAACCCAGAGCTGGACCATCCCCACAGTAGCAACTGGCTGAGGACCAGCTGCCTCGTTCTCTAAGCCCTCGTCTATCGTGCCTTCAGGGAATCCATCCTGCAGGGGTTCTTCTGGGCTGTGTGCTTCTCTTTGGCTCCCTGAACAGCTCCTGTCCACTGTCTTGATCACAATTCTGTATATGTGGTGCTTTCAACCTTTCAATGGTGCTTTTATAAGATGCTGGATAAATTGTTTCAGTGTGCTTTCTAAAAGCTGACGCATAAAGCTGTGACACAGAGTGCTCTCTATAGTATTGTCTGCTTCCCAGAACTTAGCGTTAACTGTGTTACTGTGACTGCAAAAGGCTGACGGTGCTGCCCTGTCTCTTGTTCATCTCCCACACAACCAGAATGGAGTCATCGCGCGTAACAAGCCTAGGTTGGGCCACAGGTGTTTAAAAGCAGCCACTCGGGCCAAGTGCCTTGGCTGAAAGCAGTTAGGGACATGATTCTCATCTGTGCAGTGTGGGATTGGAAACGTCATAGAGCCCAGCTCAAGGACTTTTTTCTGTCCTATTATGCATATGTATTTGTCTGCAATATGACTGTAAGAAATCTGTTTCTGCAACAAACATTTTAATTTGGGCCACACTCCAATGAGGGACTTTTGCTGTTAGGCAAATTACCAATTATTTCAGACGAGCATTACTTATTTAGGTTGGAACATGCCTGGATAAGGCTGTTATGTGCCTCACAAGTAACTCGGTGTGTGTCGTCTACTGCGAAACAGGAGAATGAAGAAAGATGCTCAGCCTGACAGATGCTCCTGTGGTGATGTGCTGAAGACTTTGGAGGGCAGGTCTTTTCCTGCAGGGAAGCATAATTGCTATTAACATGATTTCATATCCTGGTGCTGAAGTTGATTTGTAGCATCTCTTTCAGGACGGTCACGGCCGAAGACATTGCCAGAGGAGATCTCAGCCTCAAAAATAAAATAAAATTCAAAAAAAGTATTTTTATATCCCTTGCTAGCTAGCAACGTATGTTGAGGATTATGCTAAAGATAAATGCTATGGATGGAACATCACAGAGATAAAAACACAGGGTTCCCTTTCTTCAAGGAGAGAGAACTCTCTTTGGTTGGGTCAGTATGAAAGATCCCAGGCTTACAACAAGTATTAAACCACAAAAGTATTAAACAAATTAATTGTCTATGTGGTAATTTAGTGCATTAGGGGAGTGCATTAGGGTATCACATACACTAGACACTGTTTTGTTCCTGCGGACAACAGAAAGCTTATTTGTAATACAAGGTTCCCATTGATTAACTGGTAACGCTTACTTGTAAGTTACTTACATGTAACCCAAAGGTCAAGAGTGTCTCCACAATGTAGATCTATTTAAGCTAACTCTAAATGATCCAGCACAGGTGTTGTAAGCAGAATCACTAGAACAATTTAACGCTTGACTTGGTCTGACCTGCTCACATAGCTAACTCCAGCACCCCAATTTCCAGAGCAAACGCATGGATTATTTTTGTATTACGCACCCATTGGCCTGTGCCCAGTCTATAGATAACATAAAACTTACAGTTCTGTTTTTTCCAAGCTGTGAGGTTTTTGTTCTGGAGGTCTTCAGTTTCAAACTGGCCAGTGACAGTCACAACAAACATGATAGCAAAGTGCCTAAAAATAAAGATGTTTCTGAAAAGGTAAAGATGCTCACTGTTACTGCACAGCAACTTGCCTACTGTATGTGGTACTCTCTTGCCATACGCGTTCCTAAATACTGGCTTTCATTTGTGATGTTCACTTATTGTTATAATAGCACAGTCTGACGAGGTTCCTGTCTCTGCAAATTCATTGTCTAATTTTAACTAGTATATGTTTGTTACAGAAAATATAAAATGAGATTCTTTGTTCAGTTTAGAGGGCAGCTATGTTATTTCTTACAGTTCATGACAATGTAACAATCTGCTTAGATGATTTACAAAGTATGTAAGTATCAGTTGACTTCAAAAATGCTTCATTTGAGATTTCAGAATGCCTCCTGTTCACTACAAGACGATGTTACCAACTCTTGTCATTTTAATCTTGGGGAGGGGATTTTAAATTTTAAAAAATCTTCCTACTTAAAAAAAAAAAAAAAAAAAAAGACAGTGCTGATGTTTTGACTTCCTGATGTCTACGAAGAGACTCTTATATTTTAACTTTCAGCATAGTTTGGATTTGGACTACCCTCGTATCTCCTTGATGAAATATGGCAACTGTCCAGAGAGCACAGAAACTGCATCATGTAACACTTCTGAATGGGACCCTTTTAGCGTGCCTGTAAGATTTAGGAGCCTGGACTTAAGTAAGATGTTTTTTGGGGAAATCACATCCCATCTTGCAGACTTCTATGGATGTCTTCACTTTCTTTCAGGGCAAGAAGTTCTCAACTGACATGGAAAGAGGTATGTAAAAGGTGAACTGGTACAATATTTAAATGTATTAGTGAAAACACACCTAAGAGCACAAGAACCTTCTTTCTCATGTGTCTGAGGATACTGGAATTTGGTCTTTATCTCCGAGGCTGTTTGAGAAAAGTCACATAACCAGCCTCCTCAGAACATCCTACCAGCAGACAAGTCTTTGAATTAACATCTGGATCACTCTGGTGGCTCCTGAGTTTCCACATGTACCATCTTCATGATTTCCATCAGGGCACATCTCGTCTCTGTGGCGATGACTACTTAGGAATGGCCCTTTGCTTCGCAGTCCTGACCTCTTTAACTTAAGAAAGGGGGATGTGAGCTGCTTCTCCTCAGTCTGACTCATTTTTCTAGATCAAAGTGTGCTAAGAGCCCACCTGCAAAGCCAGAAAAGAGCATTTACTGTTGGGGCAAGACAGTTATAGCCTCCTGCAGCAGCTAGGAAGAGAAAGGTAGAAGGAACAATAGCAAAATTTCATTTGCGCTTCACCCATGTCACAGACTACCTGTTTAGAAAGATTTTTACGGTAGTAGAGGTCACAGTTAAGGGACAAGTTGCCAAGAATCTCACAGGAGATGGATGGAATTGTTTATTCTTCTCAGTATTCCCTATACTCAGAGAGGCAGGGGCAAGTCCTCTCTGCCCCACCACGATGCAGTTTGCTGATCTTTTATCAAGCCTCCGTATCAACAGAAATGAAATGAATAAATAAATTCCAAATACGTGTTTTTGTTCTGTCATAAACCCAAAATGGACAAATGTGGATGCACTAATGTAAGTACCATGTGCAGATCCGGCCTTGCACAGATGGTTTGTAGCAAAAAAAAAAAAAAACCCAAAACACCAAAAACCGGGATTACTTTATTTAAATAGAATTATTTGCATGAGACAAGGGTGCAGGATTGGACCCTATGAGTTTAGAAGAAGTTTGGGTTGGTGCTGGGTATTTTTGTTTGTATTTTCAGTGAAATATATTTTCTTTCTTTTACTTTAGTGAATTGATATGACTTCCATAGGAACAACAAAAAATAGTCTGGTATATGGATAATTATCTCTAATAGCTATTATTAAAATCACGCCTCAGTAGGAGTCACTTTAAATTGGGTGCTATAGGAGCTTCTGCATAAAATCGCTTTCTATATGGAACACTGCATACTTAGAACATAGTGGATAAATACTTGTAATTACAGACACTTTCATTTATTTTATCCATTGTTTTATAATGGAAAAAATATTTATTACTGGAATGGTTTTCCAGCAATGTTCTCTTACAGAATGTCCTAGCAACAAACTGTGTTTTCTGGACAGGCATCTGATTCTCTGGTCACTGGCGCAGAACTGCAAAACATCCTCAAACCAGTATGAGCTTCTGACAAGAGAGGATTAGAACTGGGTTTGGCTATCTTAGTGTGGATACAGTTAAATATACTGTGTAGTTCAGCTCTGTAGGCAGTGAGAGCGGTTCGAAGAACTGACTGTACTATACAAACCGGGAGTCAGTGCATGCAGACTTCCGAGATGGCACTACCCGAGGCTTGTTCGCTACATGATGGGTTATTTGGCTTGCTACCTGTTTGAAATCAATACAGTTTTATTAACACCACTGCAGACACTGAAATACTGTAGTTTTGCAGAACGTATGTTCCATAAATTGTAGCTTGACTGTAATTGCAGTCTGCTCTGTTAGAGCAGTTCAGATCCAACACTAAGTTGCATTTTGTAAATTGATAAATGCCATGAAATTCCTCTCAACGTTTCGTAGTAGTATACATGAGTCGATGTAATTTAGTCATACCATTATTCCAAGAATCTTCATCTGATGTTTCTAGCCAATTCAGCTTTTGGCTGCTGAAAGCACAGTAGGTAATTATGGCTATTTACTGTAAATGTAGACAAGTTTTATGTAAATATTTCAGGGGAAAAAAATGCTACATAAACATATGAGGCAGTTATCTAAAAGTAAGAACATAGGTCAATAATATAAAAGACAGGTTTTATTTATGTACAGTAGTATCCTAATATTTACTTGTTTATATGCAGAAAAAAAAATCTTACGATTCTGTACTGTATTCTCTGAAAGCTTTTAAAAGAGGCTCTGCCATTTTCTCTGGTTAATATATTTGCAAATAACTTTTGAATTTATTGGAAATCCATGTAAATGATGTCAAATGGGAAACGTTACATTGCGATGAACTGAGTTTAATTCAAAAACCCTGGCAAAATTCACTGGATTGAAATTATATATAAACTCAATAGCCAGACAGAATAAAACACAATAAATAAGCATTGTCTTTGGGTTTGTTTTGTTTTTTTTTTTAACCTGTGCCTCTTTCTGCTGTTTTCTTAACAAATATTTTACTCAGTCCTTGTAGTCACTTCCTCCTGCAGGTCCTAAAATCTCCATTATTTGATAGAATTTTGTTTGTTCCAGGCATTTTGTGCTGATTTCATTATCTGACAAGAACTATTAAGTCGTCTTTGTGTTATTTAGCACCTTACTCCTCCCAAAGCCACAATCCTGTCAAGATTCAAGCATGCACAAAACGGCACCAATTTTAAGTTGTCTGGAGACTAAAGCAGAAACTCCCATCAATATAGTGGCACTATGCTCTTTAATGCAGGTAAGAATATTGGATTTTAGCCTTTGAAAGTTGTGCAGCTTTCAGCATTTTTAAAGGGCTGCAATTACCAGCCTTATGGATTATCTTCTGAAATTGCCATGGCATTCAATTCCTTTTTCTTTGCGAAAGACGCTCTCCAGGTAATGTTCCCCAGCCAATGGCAAGACTCTAATTTGTGTAGAAATACTTTGAGGCCATCCTGAAGTGTTACAGAGGCAGCAGAATTGGGACCACAGCTGAATATGTAACACAGATTCTGCATGTAAATCCAACAGAAGGAAACGTTTTAAGTGTGCCACTGGAGGAAGTCTTCTTTGTACACTACAGCATGAGGCTGAAATGGTACCTCTCCTGCTGGGACTTGCATTTTCCATGAGTTGCACCTTCCCCCTCATTATCTTTAATTACAGAAAAGAGAGGAGCAGCTTTACCCATTTAATACCAAGTAGTTACTGAGGAACGGGTTCCTGGAAAATTCACAGTGCAGCTATGGATTAGTTATGCTGAGCTGGGCAAAAATTAGACTGGCGCAGACAAGTAGTGTCTGTTCACTGTCAGGGCTCTTAATGTTTAATCTGGGTAAGTATATTTTAATACTCAAAGATATAAGGTTATAGGTCAAATAGGGGACTTGTAAAAATAAGGAAAATTGCATGTGAAAAATAATTCAGGATCTGATAGTTCAAAAGAAGATTGCTTTTTACTGAACATTTGTTCATGGACCAAGAAGCTGCAAATGATGTAATTTGGTACAATTTTTTTATGAAGTAACTTCCTGTATCTTACCCAATACAGGCGGTTCTTCTGAAAAATGCATGTATTATTGTTATCAAGAGAACTGTATCACAGATAGATACTATTTTTTTTTCATTCTTCATTCCAAACAGTTGCTATCAGCCATAAAATAGTTCTATTGCAACATCTAGCTTCAGGTTTGAGGCCAACCGTGCGGAACTATACATGTGGCTGGTTGAAATATTGAACAATTTGCCCAGATTCTGGCTAATCATGCAGCTGCATGCACACACTTGGGAATAGAAAGTACAAGCATCTTTATTCTCCACTGATCTTTGACATCGCTTAGAAGTAAAGCTTTAACCTAACGGGAGCTTGGTATGCAATCAGGAGTATACTGCAGTGACACCTGGTGTTTAAAATAGAATTATTCCCTGTGAAGTGTGACTGTCAATTTATTTTTAATTGGGTACATATTCACTCAAAGACTCACAGTTCACCCTGTGCTCATGGAGCATAGTATTATATTGAACTAGAAAGCATTGGAGCTAAGGAGTGGCTTGACATTACTTGGTAGAAAATGTATCTGACAGATTTGTTTCAAAAGCCCGAAATTGCGGTGACATGATCTTTCATGAATGGCTGTTCTTCCTCGCACTCTAGCTGATGACATACTTTATCACTACTTCTTCTCAGTTGGTTATTACACAAATGAGATTGACCCTTCATATAACTCACACAACTGGAAATTCCATGCAGCCTTTGAGGAAGGACTGATAGGCAAGAACAGAGAACTGCCAGTTCAGGCAGAAACCAGGGATCCCGTGCGCGTCGTGGTGCTAGAAAGCGTATTAGAGCAACAATAGGTACTTCTGAAAAAAGAAGTAAAGCTAAAAAGCTTATTGACTGAAGTTGTCAAGATCTGTACGTTTACAGATGTGACTCAAACGGAATGTAAATCCATCAGTTAACGTAATTAAGGATTATTAGGATAATATAAGATAATAACAAGAATCGTTATTATTGAGGATTACAGTTTGCCACAAAATGAAGAAAAATTAAGCAAGATCTGGTAGCAACCTGTGTATTCAAACTGTTGGACATTTTCTATTATGTAAAAGTTTTTTGTCACCTGTTTTGAGAAGCACATATATGCTCTACATTTATGTAGTTAATCGTTGAAATCTGGCAAGGACAAAACTCTAAGGCTAGCATTGAGTTTTTCCTTTGTCCCATAAAATTCTGCAAGTGTTTGGCTAAGCTAAAAAGCCAGATTATCCTAAAAGTCCTTGTTCTCCTTCATTAATTTTTCTGCGAAATGATGGGGACCCTGCAAAAGGTAACCTGAACCTGAACTTTCTAGGGCTGCACTTGCACCTCAAGTCAAACAGCAGAGAACCAAGCCTTCTCCAGGCAACTGCTCAAAGGCTAGCACTCAAACTAGCATTCAGAGGTCTTCTTCCACTCTTTCCTGCAGCTTATTTTCAGCAGCAAAGTACAAAGAAAAAAATATCTGGGCAAAATGAAGTCAGGATGGGCTATGAAGGAAACAAACAGCTGCTGCTCCAAGTAGTGTAATCAGTCTTGTAACCCAGCGGCAGAACCAGCATTGTGCTGGTTTTGGGTTAGAGGGCTGAGGCTGTCACAGGCTGGAGAACAGTTACCAGTACCTTCTCTTTAAAATACCTCAGAACTGATACGAAAAAGGCCTGTATTAAAATTTAAGTCACAAATTCAAGCACTGAAAACACGAGGAAATGCTATATATTCAGTTGTTCATATAAGCTCAATTCTTTCCACAGTACATTCACAGAATGGTTGAGGTTGGAAGGGACCTCTGGGGGTCATCTTGTCCAACCCCACTGCTCAAGCAGGGACACCCAGGGCAGGCTGCCCAGGACCGTGTCCACATGGCATCTGAATATCTCCAAGGATGGAGACTCCACAACCTCCCTGGGTGACCTGTGCCAGTGCTAGATCACGCTCACAGTAAGAGAAGTGTTTCCTGATGTTCAGAAGGAACCTCCTGTGTTTCAGTGTGTGCCCATGGCCTCTGGTCCTGTCACTGGGCACCACTGAAAAGAGCCTGGCTCTGTCCTCTTTGCACCTTCCCTTCAGGTACTTATAGACATCAATAAGATCCCATCTCAGCCTTCTCTTCTTATGGCTAAACAGTCCCAGCTCTCTCAGCCTTGCCTCATAGGACAGATGCTACAGTGCCTTCATCATCTTTGTGGCCCTTTGTTGGACTCTCTCAGTATGTCCATGTCTCCTATGCTGGGGATCCCAAAACTGGACCCAGCACTCAGGTGCGGCCTCACCAGTGCTGAGTGGAGGGGAAGGATCACCTCCTTCCACTTGATGGCAATACTTAGTCCAACGCAGCCCAGGCTACCGTTTGCTGCCTCTGCAAGGGCAAACTTCTGGCCCATATTCAACTTGGTGTCCACCAGGACCCCCACGCCTTTTCTGCAAAGCTGCTTTCCAGCTGGGCAACCCCCAGCATGTACTGGTGCCTGGGGTTGTTCCTCCCTAGGAGCCAGACTTCACATTTCCCCTTGGTGAACTTCATGAGGATCCTGTTGGCTCATTTCCCTAGTCTGTCAAGGTGTCTCTGTGTGGCAGTATGACTGATGTATCAGCCTCTCCTCCCTGTTTCATGTCATCTGCAAACTACTCCAAATCACTTTCCTGTCCATCATGTGCTGGAACACGTTTCCAGGATTAATCATTCCATCACCTTCCCAGGGATCAAGGTGAGGCTGATCAGCCTGTAGTTCCCTGGGTACTCCTTCAGAGTATTTTTGAAGATAGGAGAGACATTTGTTTTCCCCCAGTCTTCATGCACCTCTCCAAGTCACCATGATTGTTCAACGATAATCAACAGTGGCCTTGCAATGACATCAGCCAGCTCCCTCAGCACTTTTGGGTGCATCCCATTGGGGCCCATGGACTCACATATGTCCGTTCTGTAACCTGATCCTCTTCCACCAAGGGTATATGTCTTCCTTGCTCCAAACCTTCCCTCTGTCTCCAGGTTCTTAGATTGCTGAAGGCTGGTCTTACTGGTAAAAACTGAGGTGAAGGCAGCATTCAGTACTTCAGCTTTTTCCATGTCCTGTGGCACCAGAGGCCCTGCTACCTTCAGCAGCAGGCCCTCATTTTCCCTGGTCTCCCTTTTGCCACTGATATACTTACAGAAGCCCTTCTTATCATAGAATAGAATCATAGAATGGTTTGGGTTGGAAGGGACCTTAAAGATCATCTCATTCCAACTAGATGTGTGTTCCAACTAGGTGTTCCAACACCTCCCACTAGACCAGGTTGCTCAAAGCCCCATCCAACCTGGCTTTGAACACTTCTAGGGATGGGGCATCCACAACTTCTCTGGGCAACCTGTTCCAGCGTCTCACCAGCCTCAGAGTAAAGAATGTCTTCCTACTATATCATCTAAATCTACCCACTTTCAGTTTAAAACCATTACCCCTCATCCGATCGCTACACTACCTGATAAAGACTCCCTCCCCACCTTTCCTGTAGGCCCCCTTTAAGTACTGGAATGCTGCTATAAGGTCTCCCCGGAGCCTTCTCTTCTCCAGGCTGAGCAATCCCAACTCTCTCAGCCTCTCCTCATAGGAGAGGTGCTCCAGCCCTCTGATCATCTTTGTGGCCCTTCTCTGGACTCACTCCAACAGGTCCATGTCCTTCTTATGTTGAGGGCTCCAGAGCTGGATGCAGTACTCCAGGTGGGGTCTCACCAGAGCAAAGTAAAGGTGCAGAATTACCTCCCTTGACCTGCTGGTCACACTACTTTTGATGCAGCCCAGGATACAGTTGGTTTTCTGGGTTGCAAGCACGTATTACTGGCTCATGTGAGCTTCTCATCCACCAACACCCCCAAGTCCTTCTCCTCATGGCTGCTCTCAATCCATTCTCTGCCCAGCCTGTATTTGCGCTTGGAATTTCCCCGACCCACGTGCGGGACCTTGCACTTGGCCTTGTTGAACTTCATGAGGTTTGCACAGGCCCACCTCTCCAGCCTGTCAAGGTCCCTTGTGATGGCATCTGTTCCCTCTGGTGTGTCAACTACACCACACACCTTGGTGTCACTAGCAAACTTGCTGAGGTTGCACACAATCCCACCATCCATGTCGCCAAGAAAGATGTTAAACAGCACCAGTCCAAATACCAACCCCTGAGGAATGTCACTTGTTGCCTTTGACATCCCTCACCAGATTTCCAGTTGGTCTTTGGCTTTCCTAACTGTGTCTCTGCATGCTTGGACAGCGTCTCTATATTCCTCACAGGTTATCTGTTCCTGCTTCCACCTTCTATATGCTTCCTTTTTGTGTTTGAGTTTTGCCAGGAGCTCCCTGTTCATCCAGGCAGGCCCCCTGGCATTTTTGCCTGACTTCCTGCTCCTCAGGATGGACCACTCTTGACCTTGGAGGAGGTGAGGCTTGAATATCAATCAGCTTTCTTGAACCCCTTTTCCCTCCAGAGCCTTATCCCATTGGACTCTTTCAAGGAGACCCCACTCAGCCACCTCATTCACCAAATAAGGGGATTCTTGTGGAAAAGTAGTATTGTGAGCTTATTTTCAATGACTTCGTCTTTAATTGCTTGATCAAGTGTTTGGGTTTTTTTCCCCACAGAAACTGTCTCAGTAAGTTTGAAGAATAAAAATAGCAAGAAACTGCATGAAGTATGTGAAGGTATTTGTAAATCTGAGATCTCCTAGCTCAGACACAGCCTGCTTTTGCAGCCCATGTTGCCAGAACATACAGTTGGCTCTGGCACATAGCATAACATCCTCCGAGCTGCCTCAGCGCAGCTCCAGCCTTGGTCCTGCAGGTCTCGCACCAATCCCCAGCTAATGAGCCTCCTTGGAGCCAAGCAAGCCTGTGCAGAGGGTACTGGTATGTCTCTGCACCAGCACTGTGGTTTGGCCACAAACTAAGTAATTACCACACATAAGGGAGATAATTAGGTGGTTTTATTTAATTATGTGTGTGCATGTGTGTCAAGGGGGAGGGGAGAAAACAGATAATCACAGGTTTGATGTCATGTAACCTCACTTTTTAAAGCTTTTCTTATGCACTTGTCCGAACAATGGCCTATAGTGAAAATTGTCAGAAAACTCAAGATAGCATGAAAATGGGGGGAAGAGCCTCCCACCCTTAGAAAGATTTCCAGTTGTTTGTGGTCAGTTCAGTGTGGTTCACAGAAGAAGATTTGAGTTTGGAAGCAGAGAACTCTACCACTGGAAATACGTGAGCTGGAGGCACCACCACCATGAGGTGCTACAGCAACAGAAACCCCATTCATGAAGGGAAGATGGCCTGGGGGTTATCCTGCACCTTTCAGCCACATATATGACAAAATTAAAACCAACATGACTATCCTGGTGCCTGAGGTGGCTGTACAGGCATGTTCTTAATAAATTAAGTAATTTTAGGTTAATCTAAGAAATCCTTGAAATACAAATTATCCCCTTTTAGACCCAAGCCAAGCAACTTTCCATTTGCTTTCAAAAAAACAAAAACCCTTTAACATGTATGGAGGATACTTGTGAGGATACTATAGCCCTAGATGCTTAACACAAATTAAGAGTTAAGTGTCTGGGTCCCCTGTACCACTGATGGAGTTAGGTGCCTTCAAAGAGGTCTCAAACAGGCAAGGTAGTAAGAACAAACTGCTTGAGGTAGTCAGTGAGGAACACAGAGGACAATATTAAGGACCTAAGGTTGGCAGGTACTTCCTGGTAAGTCACAGACACAAACCATTCCACTTTGTTCTGACAGCTTCTGTCTTGAAACCTGTGTGTTGGGTGAAATGATGACAACTACTATTTGTAGCCTGAAAAAAATGAGCCTGAATAAATACTTAGCACATATTCTCTTCAGAAGAAGAGCGAGTATGAACTCATTCAGAGACTAAGCAACCATGACTGCATCCGTATGGGGAGCACATGTCCTTTCAGTTAAAAATGTTTCTATTTGTGTACCCTTGCCCTCTTGGCAAGTCTGCATAAATGCAACACGTTAAAGCACGTGTCATCTCCATTATAGTAGCTCGAGAAACGTAAAGTGCTTTGTAACACTTCAGACTGCATTCAGAATTGATTTAGAGGCGTGCTTGAACTCATTTGAGATGAAGATCTGGTCAGGCCAGGACATCCCTCATTGATTTCAGTGAAGTCCAGATTTCCCTCTACCATTTCAGAACAACAGAAACCGCATATTGAGGGACCTGTTGAAGTGCCAGTTGAAGTGTAGTTAGTTTATGATGCAGTTAAGTACTTGTTCCTCTGTAAAGTACATTTTCAACATAGGAAAAAGAATGAGAATGCAAATCACAAGGGGTTCTTGCTACTACTACACTTACTCTGAGGGCACTGATCCAGCAGGCATACTCTGAGCACACCTAATGCAACTCAGTGTCATGGAGTTCAGCATAAAAACAAACAGCCACATGCACATTCAGAGAAGGTGGGATGTTTTCTGGTTAAACGGTAGGCAAGGTGATGCGCTCTATTCCCAGGCAAAGAGGCTTTAAACCCACCTCCCTGCCTCCAGAAAAGATCTCCAACCACTGTTACCTGACATGAGGGAATGCTTCACCTCTTCTGTTGAAACAGGGCCACGTTACTACATCCAGCTTGTGGATTTGACACCGAAGGCCTAACCAGTAACTGCTGCTGTATGTTTGCCTTTCCTCACCGTACTGAAAAAGCGTTCTGTCTTTCCTACACAGCTGAAAGCCCTTGGCATGATTGGCTCTGAATCCATCAATGGTCTCCACAGGGTCCAGGACTTCAAATGCTCTTCTCAGTGCACTCCTGAGGGTGCTATTGTCCTTGTTATGTAGGTGTTTGGGGCCCCCACATAGCTTTCCTCATGCACTAGAAAGGTACCTTGGCTGTTTAATTCATGACTTGCGGAAATAAAAAGCTTGCCATTAAGCTTCCAATAATTCCCTAACCCATTTCTGTACCTCATGAACAGATTCTGTAGCAAAAGGATGAGAAGACAGGCAATCCCCAGAATCCGCGGTCTTGGACAGCTTTAGTGTACTTACTGTTTCTACAACATACATCTGCATGTAATGACAGCCGCTAGTTAACTACTTCCGGTCTTGCCCATTTTATTGTGAGCAATATTTGTGCTTCAAGGGATGTACCCTTCACTCCACTGAGCACAAAAGAAACCATGCATCCCAGAGACAATTTTGGGCCCGCATGGCCAACCAGGGAGATTGCCAAGTCTTCTGTTCCTAACGGGAAGAAGGTGGGTACTGCAGGGTACAAGAAACCGTATTGTTTGTGCCTGATGGGGTGGAAGAGCTGGGAGGGAAGGGAAAAGGTCAGGAGACAGAACACGGTCAGGATTCATTTTCATTTCTAAGATTCCAAAGCTGAATCTACGATTAAAATTTCAATCTTGGGTTCTGGCAGATATGCAGGACAGCAAGGACCCTCAGAGTTCTGGGAGGTTTTAAGTTCAAAACAGTGACTTCAGCATTCAATAGCCCTGGCAAGTGTTAAGAGGAAAGCTTTGGCAAGTGTTAAGGATCTCAAAAAGAGGGGGGAGGAGTACTGCTGCCAAAAGCTCTCCGTTTCAAACTCAGTTTCTCTCAGAAACTCAGTTTCTATTGCTGTTCATTAAAGTTGCTATTCCTACACCTGGAAAAAAAAAGAGACAAAGGACAGGGACACGATGAGGCTCTTTGTTTCAAACAACTGCTCACTTCTTGCATTCCCACCCCTAGGTTTGTGGCGGTACATTCTTAAGTGAAATAATTATTGACTATGCGTCCCAACTTGAGTTCGGTTTAGGCAGTAACAAAGGCTTTTTTGGCAATTGGGCTTAATCTAGAAACTGAAAACAATGCTCAATGCTTCTTCAAAACAAACAATGTTCTTACTGTTTGTTAGGGGTGGTGGTTTGTTGCGTTGGGTTTTTTTTGTCCTCTGCTGCTATTTTGAGTTCTAGCATGTCTATTGTACACAGGCTGGAGCGCTCACTCTGGTTGTTTACAACAATTTCCCTCGTGTTGCCAGGCTTTTCTTCTATGAAGCATAATTTTGTAGGCGATGTACAAAACAAGCCACAGTGTAAATAAACTGAGTATGTGTGAAAAGTGTTGGCTCAACACCCCTCAAAATTGTCTCTAGCCCTAAAGCCATCGTGAGAGCATGAAACACTCATGACAAGTCAAAAGCACAGTTGGTACCTACTTGGATTCAATGTTAAAGGATTGTTTTATTTGTGCAAATCTGGAATTGAAAAGATTTCTCTAATTTTAGTGCCTTTAGGATAGGCTCTGGTGGTTACCCAGATTTCACTCTGGCTCTGCTGAGCTCACTGCGGTCACAGCTGTTGTTGCCACCGACATGACTGAGACCACTCATTTCAGGGCCGGAGGAGAATTTTTTGGTTGCAGTAGCTGGAAACAGGTTTTGTGGGGCAGCCATGCCCGGCTGGCCACATCTGGGAGCTAATAGCGGATAGAAGCACTTTGTACCATTGTGCTTTCATGTTCTCCACAAAAGGCCTATCTAGTTCACTTGATGCACACCTGGGAGTGCCTTACAGTCATCAGACAAATCCAGGAGTTTGCTGAATTTTTTATTAAAATTTCCTGGGAGAGGGTTAAGCAATACAACATCTCACTGTGGTGTGGGTACTCTGGAGAAACAAGCAAAGAGTGAAGCAATGGGGAGTGCTCTTGTTATCAGCTCCCTCACCCTCAAAGATAGCTTGGTAGGGTGCTACAGCACAGCATCTCCCCAGCCACGTAATCCACCACACACACATCAGGCACTTCCACCAGCCCAGTTCTGCACTGTGGTCCTCTCATCAGACAACACTTCTGCAAGGAAAAGAAGTTTTGAGAAGCATTGTCTGAAGGTTTAAAAGGCGAAAAAAATGTTTCTCAGCCCCACAGAAGAGTGGGGACAATGCAGGACTGGAAGAGAAGAATCTCCCTGGGCTAACAGCACACTATCAGTAAACCAGTTATTGGTGGTGATAGTAGGCCAGCTCGCACAACATATCCCACAGGTGGTTCCCAGGAACTAAACAGGGCAGTTTATGTAGACCTTGCACTGCTTTTTTCTAGCTGCTCCCTTGCTGCAGCTCTAGAGAATGGTTCGGCAGGTGGCACATGAATTCTGCATCATTAGCTCTGATGTGCTGCCAGGTTTTGGGCTTCAAAGCACAGTGAAGTCGGTGCTTGTTAACTTCATAAGCTGCACTAAAGAACTTTGTCTCCTTGCTTCAGAAACACCAAGATGAGACCAAGGACAGTTCATGAAGTGGTTCAGAACATGCACATACAAATTACTGAATGCTCCCACCCCCACACACCATTGTAATACTCGCCAGCAAGCACCTTTCCTTAGCTAGGACCATCCCTTGCTACCCATTTTTCACTGTATAAAATGCCTCCTGGAAGGCACTGTAATGAACACAGCCAACCTATGTACCAAATGCAGTGCCAAAGAGGGTCAATCTGTGGCTGGACAAACCTACTGCATAGGCTGCAAGGGAAGGGTGAGTTGCACCTGATGCCAGTGGTGCCATTTTCTCATTGGGTTTGTCCATCATGTCACACGCATTTGCACATGCTGTGCTGGGGGTCACATACCATTCTCATCTCTTGACCACCCACTCGTGCCTATGGCTTGTAGCCTAATTCTCCAACCAGGTGAAGCCACTCAGCCACTGGTGAGTGGACAAACAAGTCCAAGGCAAAGCAAACCTAGCAGTCTACTTACAAATACTGATAGCACTGCTAGCAGAAAACACCAGCTAGGATATCGCTGAGGGATCCATGTGTCCTAAAGGCATCATACACAACCTTGAATCAAAAGAGCATTGGAGTGATTCTAAGCTGAACATCGGTAAGTCAGGAAAAGCCTGAGGTAAGGCTGCCTGGGCAACCTTAATTTGGCCTCCTTGTGTGCCTATGTCATAAAAAAAAAGTCTTTAATTACAGTCACATGCTGTCTTTAACCACTTAGCCCTTTGTTTGACCCAGTACACAGAATGGACAATACTCACTTAATGAGCAGCTAGTCACTATTTTAGATTTTTGCTTGCTGCTTAGCACGTGGCCCCATCCTTTGTTTACCACATGCTCCTCAAATGCTGCTATGAAAACCTAATGATTAAGTCCCTTGTTGGGTGCTTCTGTCCTGCCCATAATTAGAGCATATGATTGATTCATGAACACTAATGGCATTTATTTCCCTAACTCTATGGCATACTTATTACTTGGTGTGTGTACGGTACAACAAAGCTGCATACAGTAATACTGAAAAAGATAAAAACAAGCATGCAAGGAAAAATTGTCCGTAAGAAGGCCACATGTGAACTGCTGAGTATCTTCAAGTTAGAAGAGCGTGGTCTAGAAGACATCCTCAACCAGTCTACATGAAAAGGGCTGCTACTTAATGGATGCATTATCCTGACCAGTGACAGCTCTAATTCTTCTTATCTAGTGGGTATCTCAACAGAAAATTTGGTATGTGCATGGAAGTGTATATGTGTAACACAAGGGAGATTTAAGAGAAAAATATTGCACAAAATAGTATTAAAAAAAATATTTGGAGCACTGAGGCATACAGTTATACTGTAAATTCTCCCTACTAGCTTCATGACCTGGGAGGAACTCATGTCATTCTCCTGTGTGCCCCTTCTCACACTTAGAGTTGTCACATGCTCATCCCTTCAAGCTTGGGGACAGCCACTGAAATACTCACTGATGGCTACTGCACAGACACATTTTCATTTGCTGTCATAACCACACTGGTGTAAACGTTAGCCAAGAAATGCAGCTCTTGTGAACGGGCATCTCATCTCCTCCACATGCTAAGATGTGCACCCTCTTCTCAGCGTTAGAGAAAAATCAGATACGCCACCACAAATGTACAAGAACGCTGTCACGTATTTAAGAGCTAGGAAATTTGTTACAAGTCATTATTAAAACAGAAGGACAAAGTGAGGTATTAACAAGGCTTATACATTTCTCACTAGGATGGATGCCACTGTCCCCAAGATAAGAGCTGCCCGAACCTGAACACACACTCAGACTTCTTTGAGAGGAGCTTCTGAATGCCCAGAAGTAATCATTGCTGGACTTACCTCCTCCTGAATCTGAAACGATTAGGCTGGCCCCAAAAATGGTTAAGTAACTCAGAAATGGTGTTTTGGTAGACTATGATCATGCCAGCGATCACAGAAAGGAAGATCCCTTTCTATTTACCAGTTGCTTAAGGGATGGTCATCAACACTGTCCAGTTTCCTAAGGAGCTGGTGAAAAACTGTGTCCAGAACCTCTGTGAACTGGCAGTTGTAGTGCATCTTAGATTGCCTCAAGAAAGAGGTCAGCTGCACTGTGACACCTAACATTAGAATTAGGGCTGCTGCCAGGGGGATTTCCCAAACAGGATAGGTATATATGCTTCAAAACTTCATGGATATCTCAAATTTTCTGGAAGGCTGCAACCAGACCCTGTATTTCCTAGAGGTGTCAGAGGCATTCTGTGTAATGCATGACTGATCTGCCCATGTGCTGGGTATAGCTGACTTTGACCAAAAGAGGAGATGTTTTGTTCAGCTCGAATCAGCACGGACTCTCTGGCGCATGTTTGCTCATGTCAGTCCCGTTTCTTAACCGTAAGTCTACTCAACTCCCCAAATGCATGCTGTAATTTACTTTTAATATGCACTTTTCCCCTTCTGTGGAAAGCTGAGGGATGCCTTGGTTCTAGAGAGGAGGAAGCTTTCCAGGAAGGAATTGCAGTGAATTGCTCGAGGAAGCCATTGGCTTGCCAATTGGCTTGCCAGCCTGAGGATTTCAAAAGGGAAAGAGAAACGGATTCCTCCTCCTCCTTTTTCTTTACTACTAAGTCTAATAAAAGAAACTTTTAATCACAGTGAGACATTGATTTTAAGTCTCTCACTAAATCATTCTCCAGTTTTTCAGTTGTAAGAGCTACCTAACTAGCAGTGACACAGTAAAAGAACTTTATTTCTCCAGGTACCACTTGGTGCGGTTAAAGAATACAGTAAAACTGAGACTAATTTGCTGTGAACACTGGTGCACCAGACCATGAGGTTGTGTGTCAGTAGAAAGCTGCATATGACACGCAGATTACAGGCTACTTTTTACTGTCAAATTCAATCCTTCATTCAAATGAATACATTGTCAGAACCCTAATTATTTCTGTTAGAAAAGCTGCAGCTTGTTAAAAAGGGGGCATAAAGTCTTTCTCTGTAAATTCTTGATCATTGCATTACAATTCCAAGCCATTTGTGAAATATTCTGTCATTTAATTTACAGCCTGTTTCTCACTATGTGGGCTCTGATTACAGAATCATCAATCATTATACAGTATTAGCCCTGTGATGAACCATGCACTGCTTTTTTTTAGCTCTGGCCCCTAAAAAAATGCCATTAGTTTCTTCCTCATTATCTCCTGTTCCTCATAATTGCTGACAGGCAAACTGGAAAATCTCATCTTTTATTCAATCATCTTGCTCTTTTTCAGGAGTGGGAATTTTGGGTAGATTCAGTAACAATCCTTCTGGCTTCATCTAGCGCTACCAAGTTTCATGGACAGATTTTAAAAAACTTCGTTATCGAGCAAATGTTCTGTGCATGCATTGGAAGCTGCTTCCCTGATCGTAACTCTGAAAGGAATTCAAGTTTGATCAACGGAAAAATTTCAAGGCGCCCAGGCCCTGTTGGTACATGTCTACACACAAAACTTGTAGCTTAATTATGCTTTGAGGGAACAAATACACCAAAATAACAGTATCTCTTGCCATTGCTGGTGTCTTCAGGCCAGGTCAGCGTACCAGAATCAAGGTGGCTGGAGCATAATTAGAACTCCAGAACTAGAGGTCTGTATTTTTTTACCTCGGATGGAAATGCCGACAGCTGAAAGATAATTTAGCTACAGCGTGACTTGTGCTGGAAGCTATGAAAATCTGTAAAGGTGATGGGAGCACAGCGCAGCACAGCCCAAAACAAGTATCTGGAAACGTTGATCTAGTTAAGAACAGATGGAGGTGGCTACCTGAGTAGCAAAGACCAGGGTCACACTGCAGGAAAATACCCATTTGAGTACAAAAATAAAAGCCATTTTTTTAACACTTTGTAACGATATAAATTCCACTGAGCAACATTTACTACATCCCTAGGCAAGTAATGATGCAGGGGTGACCTCGCATTGCTGGGTGGCAGTTCAGACACTGCCTTTACTGAAACCTCACCCTAGATTTAAGAGCCCAAGGCTACGGCATCTTTCCCGCCCGATACCACGAGCACCAGGTGGCTCACAGCTCAGGCTGATACGGCATTTGGAGTGAGAAAGAAGCGACAGCGATTCTCCCAGGCAGGCTGCTACCGGTGAACACGTTCTTCGTGGCTTATTGCTGTGAGTGTAGCACAGCAGCGACATCGCTCTCTTGCAAAGTTTTTATGCCACCACCTTTGGTTTTGTGCTGCTGGTGTCAGAGCGTGTGTCACGTACAGAAGCAAATGCCCTGGCTGATCCACTGGATTCATCAATGGGAAATTGTATCTCAGAGGACAGTATGGGCCTCTGGAACGCAGGTAAAGATACTGAGTAGGACAGATCTTCAAAGATTTGCCTAGAAGAAGCCTCCGAAATACTATGAATAAATTATACCCTTTGCCACACACGGACTGGGAGTACAACAGCCAAAATCTGAACTGGAAGCAATTTCCCTGTAAAGAAACTACCATCAACATCTATTTGGGTTTTTTTTCTGCATTACTTAATATTTTCTACTTCTCTTACCTATTTTATGTCTGTGTTGGCAGAACTGGATTTTCTGTGAACTAAGAGCTCTGAATACTTCTGCTTTTATTTTGAGAAAGTCAGTTTAGTCAATTTCTTTAGTTTAATACGGAATTCACCACACTCATCCATTTTCTGAAACCAAACCCAGCTTTGGCGATTAACTGCTGTTCTCCTGGAACAATTAAAAGAGAACTCTACAGCTCAACCTGGCAGCAACACAGGGCTTTTGGGGTCTATTTGCTTCCAGAAATTTAACCTAGTATTTTTGAAGGGTTTATAATTTTCTGTCTCATTCATCGAAATAAAATAATACTCCTTGCCTTAAGAAATTTTCAGGAAGGAGAAAGAGGCTGATCACCTTTCTTAGAGAAAATTTGTCATTCCAGGATCCTGCTTTATTATACAATGTTGTGTTCAATGCACTGACAGAAGTAATGTGATAAACATCAATATAAGATATAGTTTAGCCCCATGGTATTCCTTACTAACATGAATGAAAATAAACTCCAAATTGCAAATATTCCTTCAAAAAAGCTTAACTTCTGGTTTTACTTCTCTATTACTGCCTAGTTCTATTCATTGAAATAAATTAGCAACACAAGGCCCCATTTCCACGAGGGATTTCTCTAAACGAACATATTTTCATTGTTTAGGGAATGACAATGGTGATGCCCTGCTCCAGCTGGAGTGAGAGAAATACACAAATGGAAGATCTTTTTGCACCTAGACCACCATGCCATACCATGCCATCATTACCCATTAGAAAATCTCACCTGTGTGACTGTTTTGCAGTGAGAAGTATAAAACAGTGATGGATTTGCTAATAGTTTTATTTTCAAATGTAAGCTTTTCAGAACCACTGAGCTCTGACTACACAAGAGCACTTTACCTGTTAAGTATCTGCATTTCAGAAAAGAAATATATCTTAAAACTGGGGGCAGGAAGAGCTTTAAAACCCAAATGTTCTAGTGGTGAGGACTCCCTAGAGAAGACTAGGGACTACAAGTATAAAAGGAAGCCTCTGTAAGTGGCAACATACAATGTGGCTCATGCTGACGGCCTTAATTTGAAAATTAGAAATTAAGATGATGGATGTCGCTATAATGTTTCTAGATTTAACTGCATGTATTTTGTGAGTACATCATAAAAAATAAATACCCATCTATTTCTAGTATCTTTCTTTCTGAGTAACTCAGACAAAGTCGAGGCATGTGTCTGGGGCAGGAAGAAGATTACTTCGTTATGTTGCAGTGGAACCGAGAGAAAACTTTACAAGAAAGCAATACTGAACAGATGAAGAGGAATGATCCCAGCCTAAAAAGCATACTTGTCACAAATACTTCAGTCAGTCTTAACCCCTAAATGAGGTCTGTATGTGTTACCTGCTGACTGGTGAAGAGGTTAATGGAGACACTGGCATGAAAAAATAAAAGGGGCTGTCACCTAAGGTTTTAGTGTTGCCCTTTCTCTAATTCTTGTGGCCAAATGAGACATCCGGCCACATCAGGACATGTAACTGGGACCTCCCTACTTTAAAACTACCGGCCTCTTCCTGCTCAATTGAAGAACAATTTCTGTTAATCTTGCCTTGGGAGAGAAGTTTTATTTGTTTCTACCATGAAGACAGAGATAATACACAGACATTTGCAATGTATTCACCCAAAATAAAATCAAAGAGGTGAAGGAGGGTGGCATTCATGGATTAAAACCACAAACAAATGTGTTTATGTATCTCAAAGAAGCAACATACGAGGAAAGACAAGTTTTGAATGTAAACCCATTTGAATGAGGTGGAGAATCAAACAGCAACGGAAAGCAGAACTACTAAGGTATTATCCATTCAAAGGCAAGAACATGCATGAAAATGACTACTGAATCCATTGTCACAAATGTCTTTGCGATCAGTGAAGCGGAGATATTTAGTGAGTTGGCATTGCTCAAAACCCACTAATCTCCATGAGCAGACTGAGATTCAAAGCAGACCAGAGAGCAACCCTTTGTTAATCATAATAAAGAATTTGCTGTATTCAAATGAAGTCACAGCAAAGTGGATGCGTGCCAGTGCAGCGCCAGTGTTCCAAGAGAAAGGCAAGCTAGAAAATTATAGACCCTTCATCTTAATGTCTGCAATTTGCAAAATAAAGAGTACAACCGAGGAGTAAGTTTGCAAAATGCATGTGCAAATGGAGTATCATTCTCTGTAATCTACTTGCAGATAACTAGCAGGGATAGATGGTGTCGGTTAACTAATCTCCTTTTTGAAAGAACTATGCTACACTTTAGTTATTAAACTTAAAATATGCAAAATAATAATTCATGTGACAGGCTGCTCACCTAATGCTCTGTGCAGAAGAGGTTAATTCTCCTCAAAAATCAGAATCGGTTCTTCTGTAAGAACAACTTCATGCTACTCTACAAAAATGGTAATCTAAGTCCCAAGTCTCCTAAGTTTGGGTATTGCAGAGAGCTGAACTTGTGAGCAGCACGAGAGGCAATGTGACCATAGAAACAGAGACACAGAAAGAAAGGAATCCAAATTTTTAACAAGACCTGTATCAGGTATCTTCAGGACACTTACCTGTGTCATACATCATTTTCCCAAGCCTCTTTCACAAGCATGTAATGTCAGTTTGGTTACCAACTTCTGTTCTCCCGTCCCAGTAAACTGCCTGCCTGTGAAGAAGAGTTGTGTTCAAGGGAAAACTGCCAGGAAATAAATATTAGAACCAAAATTCTTGGTTTCATCAACACCTCTGCTACCATTCACTGCCCGGGGATTACTCTCCNCCCCCCCCCCTTTTGCTGTCCTTCCTCGGTGACTATAGCCATGCTCTCCGTTCTTGTTGCTCCTTCTCTATGTTGTTCCCCTGAGCCACTTCCCTCGGACTTTGTTTTCTGCTTTGAGACCGTGTTTATCTAAGTAACATGTTCCAAATGACTAACTTGGACAAGGCAGTAGATGCTTCATTAAACTGCAGCTCAAGTAAAACTCATTATCTTGCCATCTACACCAGACTTCTGCACTGCGTTAGCACCTTTTAACCAAACACTTTTAACACCATGAGGAGGGAAAGCCTCCGGGAGGACTCAGGTTGGCTTCTCCCTGTGCTCCCCTCTTTTCCCGCCATCCCCCAGACTTCTCACCACCCTGCTGCTCTCTCCTCCTACAGCGCAGCCTGGAGTAGGAGTTCATTCATATTTAAAAAAAAAAAAAAAA